>OU744324.1:38169111-38208788 GCA_916610235.2 Lasioglossum morio | reverse complement strand
TTAATAAAAAAACGAATCATATACAGGTGCTTACGGTCGAAACTATAAATGTCCATATTACCCAAGTAATCATCATGGAAACTATATCACATTTCGTATTATTTTGCATTATAAAAATTTTGCCACGAATACGTATGTCAAAGTCCCATAACAAACTTATGCAATATAGTCACTTCCCTATGAATCGGGAAGTTAAAAATAATGAATTTAGATTTTCTGATTAGTATACCTATGGAGACTTACCTACGAACCGTCTTCTATGCGGAGCACAAACAAACTGATTCCATACGCACACATGATTTGTGACTTCCCCACTGAGAACAATAATACATACCTCGTTCCATTGTTTTGTTCGATACGACAACCGAGTTTTTTAGAACAGCGTTAGCCGCATTCCATCGACAGATGCGAAATAGTAAAATGTACAGTAACTTCCCTGTGAATCGGGAAGTTAAAATTTACGGCAGCGGATGATGTCCGAAATTCCAACGCGCTAGCGTCGTCCAAAACAAATATTAATTTCAAATGTTATTTTTCACTGTGGTATCTGTTGAAAAAATAAATTGCAAAAATTAAATAACGAGTTCGTACTTTCACTCCTCCTAATTATAATATTCCGCTTATATTATAGTAGCTTTCAATTTCATCTCAGTTGATAATTCGTAATGAACTGCTTGTTTTTTTATTGATTGTAATATAAATGTACGTGTACTTTCCGCGATATTCTTTTCTGAATATGTATTCTTGGCAGCATCGCTGATTGACTCACTCGTGCATTGGGATAGTTCTCGATTCTTGTAAGCGGTTACATTAGCATTAGTTGCATAATTGAACAAAACAGTTTGTTACACAAAAAAAAAAAAATTTTTTTTTTTACATTAAAAAATAATAAAATTTTTATTAAATATGTCTAAATATATATATAGTTACGTTTGCTTCTTCGGTGGATACGCCTTTCGTATAAATTGTAATGTTGAATCAACTCCTTTCGAAATTACAGTAACTTCCCTATAAATCGGGAAGTTAAAAAACTAAAAAACTACTTGACCAAAGTGGACCAAAATCTAATCAGCTCTAAGTTACAGCGGGGCACATCGATTGCATCATTCATCATTCTGATCGCGTTGTTACTTTTTCAGAAAACGTTAACGAAAAATTTGATACCATAGAAACGGGCATACGCACACACACACACACACACACACACACACACACACACACACACCGACATGTTGATAAAAATAGTCTCAAACGACTCCAATGACCATGAATCGTGGACATCTGCTCAAAAATCGATTTTCGATTTTCGGGGTAATTACAGTAACTTCCCTATAAATCGGGAAGTTAAATACCTATTTACAAAACGAGAGCGTTTTGCTATACACTAGCTAGCGCGTAGTCGTACGCACAAACTCCGTTAGCGTAACTATCATACGCGATCTAAACCTACGGTAAAAAAAAATATATAAGGTACATCTAGAACACTAAAGCTACTATACAAGACCTTAAAATACGAAGTTTTAATACTACTATATACAATCTTAAAAAAAAAAAAAAAAAAAAAAAAATTATACTACTATTCTAATGATACTATATACAGGATCTTAAACATTAGACGTATAACTATTATCGTAGATCACAACGAAAAAAAAAAAAGGAATACATACATACGTACATACGAATACAACGTACACACATACCTGTACACATATATACACGCACACATAAAAACGCACCTACGTAGGTCCCAACACAGTTCAACGTAAACCTGCCTGAAAACGATCAGGGAATCGAACCCTTCTACCTGACCGTCGTAAACTAGGTCCGTCTGCAGTAACGTTTGTTGCAGTTGTGTTAGTCATATTGTGCGTTGTCGTTGTATCGTTTGTTGCAGTCGTGCTAGTCGTATTACGTGTTGTCGTTGTATCGTCGGTCCATGTGCAAACAATAGTTTGCGCGGGAGTTTCGTCAATGTCATCGTTCAATATGAAAGCCGGTTTCAACCTATCTATAGAGACCCTGACTTCCTTGCCTTTGACATCGATGACGAACGTTTTATCACCCCGTGTAATTACTCGAAATGGCCCATCGTACGGCGGCTGTAGTGGTCTTTTAACCGCGTCATGTCGCAGGAATACGTAAGGAGATGTAGAAAGCTCCTTAAATATAAATGTCTTACGTGTACCATGACGCGTGGCCGGCGATGGCTTAATATTCCGGAAATGTTGTCTGAGTCGGTCCACAAAATCTGATTGTGAATCTTCTCGATTCGCGACAAAACATTCCCCCGGAAGACGTATACCCGTACCGAAAACCAATTCCGCCGAAGACGTTTTCAAGTCCTCTTTATAAGCTGTGCGAATACCGAGTAGGACAATTGGTAACGTAGCAACCCAATTATCCGTCTCGTGGCATTTAATCGCTCCTTTCATTTGTCGGTGTAATCTCTCGACCATCCCATTAGCTTGAGGATGATAAGAGGTCGTACGGAGATGACATGCACCGATCATACGCGATAACTCATGAAACAACCGTGATTCGAACTGGCGTCCTTGATCAGTGGTTATTCTCAAAGGAACGCCAAAACGACTAATCTACGTGTTTATAAATGCTTTCGCGACCGTTTCCGCGTCGATCCCCACGATAGGTATAGCCTCCGGCCAACGCGTGAACCGATCGATACACGTAAGACAATACCTAAATCCTTGCGACATTGGCATTGGTCCTACTATGTCTACATGGACATGTTCAAATCTGCCGGAAGGGCTGTCAACGTTGCTGACGGGGCACAGTGTAACGTTTCCAACATTTAGGGTCGTTTAATTCCGAAATTGAACATTTTTTAAAAATTACGTATTTACTCTTATCTTGAAAGCAATACCTCCGTAACCCAGAATCGATATTGTTTTTAACTTTTTATCGCATTCAGATATGAAAAATAAGCCTCGAATGAACTCGACTGCCTATACAAATGGTGAAAATACATCAATCCGCAGCGATACTTTACCTAAATAAAAGTGTGTGTATTTGAACTTCAATTTTTATAATATTTATTTTAGTGATTACTCAATCCTTTGTGGTGTGTTTACAATATTTTTCGTTTTTAAATATTATACATATAGTCTATTATGATTAATAATCATACGAACTCGAAGAACTTTTCAGTATGTACCAATGTTCTACAGAGTAAAACTTTCTTATATGGGCGAATATGGACTTCAAACTATATAGTATGTATACATTGAAGTCTTGTCTAGTCGGTTATGCAAACAAATTCTGCGTTCGTCTGCGTCCATGGGAGTTTTCATTTGTTTTCCAAAGCCTTACACGGTCACCTCGCGCAGTCGTCTAACACAATTTGTCCGAGTAAGAAGAACGTGTTCATAAGCCTGCACTTTGACTGTTACTTATTAAATTGTGATAGTTTTGAATTGTTATTGTTTAACTGTTGTTGTGTTCGATTGTTATTGCATTTGATAGTTTTTGTTCTTCGTTTAGTATTATTTATTTAATTACTATTATTTAACATATTGTTTATTTTGGCGATTATTTCACTCCTTAAGGTAAGTTTTCAATATTTTTGGTTTCAAAATGTGGTATATACTTTAGAGACCCTACATAATTTATGACTAATAACAAACGATTACCATAAAAAATTGGAGAACACTTTTCATTGTTTAGCGAATATGAATTTCATTCTTCATTGAATATCGAAGTTGTGATTTTACGTAGGCGGAAATGAAAATAAAATTATATCAATGTAAATGGGGTCGTGAGAGTTATCTTTCGTTTTCAAAATGTGTTCTAGTATTTCTAGAGCCACCTTATTCAACATTTGGTGTTCAAGCACAAAGGAGGAATGATTTAATGCATTATATTCTTTCAATTGACCGACATATGAAAATGCAGATATATTTAAATTAAAAGCTTTTAAACTAAATACCATTTCAAACAGTAATTTGCAAGAGTTAAAATACGTATTTTCGGCCAATACAACAAAAGTAATGTTAAAGTGATTAGAAATCATCATATTTTGTGTAGTGTTAGCAAAATACATGATAAAAAAGAGAAAAGACATCGTTAAGAATTAAACGACCCTAAATGATCGAAACGTTACACTGTGCGGGGGCTGCGACGTGTCGAGTGACCTTCGATCGCTGGCATGGAATACAATGCCGTGCCCAGTCTCGGCAATCTTTATTTATTGAAGGCCATATAAAACGTTCGGTAATTAATTTTTGTGTTGCCCGAATCCCAGGATGAGAGAATCCGTGCAACGAATTAAAAACTGCCCGTCGTAATGGCGTCGGAACAAAGGGTCTCACGGTTTCGTTCGTCGAGTCGCAGTATAAACAAACGTTGAAACCGGGGAAAAACGTCTTCTTCAAACGAAGAGCAGAAGAGTTCGATTCCAAAATCCCTCTCAGTTCCGGATCGCTTTCCTGTGCCTGTGCCAGTGTGGCATGATCGGGAGCTACGGCCATTACCTCAACACGCGACAAAGCATCGGCCACTGTATTGTCTGACCCTCTAACGTGTCTTATATCAGTCGTAAATTGACTAATATAGTCCAAATGACGGAATTGACGAGGCGAACATTTATCAAGCTTTTGCTTGAAAGCAAAAATTAAAGGCTTATGATCGGTAAAAACTATAAAATTCCGACCCTCTACCAAATGCCGAAAACGCTTTATTGCCATGTAAATAGCCAGTAACTCGCGATCATACGCACTGTATTTACATTGTGCGACAGAGAGGGCTTTCATGAAAAACGCCAAGGGTTGCCAATTCTCACCTATTAATTGTTGCAGTGCTGCTCCGATAGCGTAATCGGACGCATCAACCACAACACTCATCGGCGCATTGGGCGCAGGATGTGCAAGCATAGTAGCGTTCGCGAGGCTATCCTTAACCTTCACGAAAGCCTCTCCCGCTGTCTCTGTCCATTGTACCGGCGAATTTCCCTTCTTCGACCCTTTTAATAGGTCGTGCAACGGTTTCATGAGGCTAGCCGCGTCCGCAATAAAACGACGGTAAAAATTTACCATCCCCAAAAACCTGCGTAGAACCCTAATAGTGTCGGGTCTGGGAAATTCCTTAATCGCCTCTACCTTCTCAGGTAAAGGTTTTACTCCCTCGCTGTTAACGCTATACCCGAGAAACTCTATTTCGCTTACGCCAAAAACGCATTTCGCCGGGTTGATAACGACCCCATGTTGATTCAATCGTTCGAATAGTATACGTAGATGTTCCCGGTGTTCCGATTCGTTCTCGGACGCGATAAAGAAATCGTCTATGTACGCGTACACGAAATCTAACCCCCAGGTAATTTGATCTACAAAACGCTGGCACGTCTGCGCAGCATTCCTGAGACCGAACGGCGTAAATAAAAATTCGTACAAACCAAACGGTGTCGTTATCGCCGTCTTTTCGATATCCGCGGGCGCAACAGGAATCTGGTTATATGCGCGGACCAAATCCATTTTCGAAAATACCCGTTTTCCATGTAAGGATTGCGCGAAGTCCTCAATATGAGGCGGCGTATACCTGTCAGGAACAGTACGGGCGTTAAGCTGGCGGTAGTCCCCACACGGTCGAGTTTTACCGTCCTTCTTGGGCACCAGGTGTAACGGTGAGGCCCATGCGCTTTTCGAGGTACGTATTATTCCCTGCTGCAACATCAGGTCAATCTCCGCCTTAGCCACCTTCAACCGATCGGGAGCGAGCCGTCGTGGCTTGCTGAATACAGGTGGTCCTGGGGTTGTTTGAATATGATGTACCACGTTATGTTTGACTGTCTCCCGTCGAAATACCGTCGGTCGAGTCAAATCCGGAAATTCCGCTAAAAGACGATGGTACACCGTATCACTCCCTATTGTTTTTACCGTTGGAAAACCTTTATTCGCCGCACACCCACTCACGAACAATTTCGTCGTCGCGTCGACTAAACGTTTATTGCGCGCGTCAACGAGGAAGTTGTAATGCGACAACAGGTCCATCCCGATAATCGGTCCATCCACGTCGGCCACAATAAAACACCACAGAAAACTGCGTCGTAGCGACAAGTCCAAGTGCACGGTCGTCGTGCCATACGTAGCGATGCGTGTGCCATTTGCCGCGAAAAGTTCCGTATCATCTTTCGGCAATCGGCCGTTGATACGCGACCGCGGAAACACGCACACATCCGCACCCGTGTCCACGAAAAACTTCACTTTCGTCCTTTTGTCCGTAACAAAAATGCGGCCAGGATAAGGACTGTCGAGGATCGCCGCGTTTAGGATCGACGGTTTTCCTCGTTTCCCTGCTTCCATGTACAATGCACCTTACATTTCGCAGCTCTCTCGCCCCACACACGATGATACCAACACAAACGGTCCCCCGTTGGCGACCGCCTTCTGAAATGTCCATCATCGTCACTGCGATTTGAACTACGAGACGACGCTCGCGAATTGGGCCGCGACGTCCGACGGCGTTCACGCGACTCGCGTAAAACTGCGTTCAACTGCAGGCGTATTTGACGCATCTCTTCTCGTAGAGAATCATTCTCCGACGAACCACTCGCCTGTCCAGAGCTGACCTCCGCGATCTTTCCCCGACTGCCTGGGATTTCATGGATCCGATCAGCGATCTCCGCCATCTGAATCCCGTCTTTGATAGCCGTGGCAGCTAGGATTTGCTGTGTCTTCACCGGAAGACGGTTCCGCCAAATCTCGATCAGAAACTCCTCATTCACCGAGGGTCCTGCATGCCGTCGCAAATGACGTAAGAATTGCGTGGGTGTACGGTCGCCAATTTCTTCAGTCTCCAACAGCTTCCGAATCCGCGTAGTATCAGAGTCCGAGAGACGTTTCACCAACTGTGTTTTTAAGGTTTCATACCGATTCACTTCGGGTGGATTCAAAATGATCTCCTCCACCTCTTCGAGGCTGTGGTTGTCGAGTCGTGCCACAACCATGTCGTATCTCGCTTGATCGCCCGTAATTTTTCCAACGGCAAATTGAGATTCCACATGTTTGAACCATAGCGCTGGTTTCTGTGGCCAAAATGGAGGTACCTTCAAGGTGGTCGTAGTGATGTTGGTTCCATCACTTTCACTCCCGCCTTTTGAAGCCATTGTCACACGCGTGTCAACACTTACGCACCGTCACTTATTTTCCCAACGATCACGTCGGGGTCACCAGTTTTAGGTATGACGGGTAATTAAAATGTCTTTAACGCGCGACTTAACAGACAACAAAAATAGATATTTATTAAAACAATAACAAATAATCAACAAGGAAACTAAACAAAATAAACAGACGGTATATAACAAAAAACAATAACGAGAAAGCCTAGCTGCTAGACGCTAAAGAGGTACCAACGCGAAGATGACTTCTGAGACCACGATCTGTACCCAACGAGAGTCGCAAGCTTTCTGTCCGCGTAAAAATCATTTTGGTGGGAGGATTGACGACGTCCGAAAAACCGTTAAAAAGAGGGGAGGACTTTTCCGTTCCCTAAGGGTACGGAGAAAGTCCTCTCCCCCAAAACAATGTGTTCGTAGTCGTCACTGCCAAGGACATTGCAACGGTTGAGTCGGGGTTCTGGCAATCGTCACTTTAACGACCTAACCCTCGACCCAACCATCTAAAGTGCATACTTGGAAAGGCTGGAATTTTCCGCGTCCAGAATGTCCAACTTTCCCACGCACTATGTCCGCTACACTACATACAAAATGGAATGTGTTTATTTACACCTAGAAATGCCACTATCTCGGAAGGAAATGGACATGGACATTCGAGAGAATCAATGAAATTAGAGCATCATTGCGAAAAAAGATGATTTTTTATTACCTCAATATTTTATGAAATTCTATTATAATTATAATTTTGACTGTATTGTTTTTATTATAGGAAGACAAATAAACTTGTGTATAATAATTCCGTTTTGTCAATTATAAATAATGCATAGAATTTAGCTGATGTTTTCGGTGCACAGTTCGGCGCAAATTATACAGACGCAAATTTCTCTAGAAAATGGTCCATACCTGGATCGAAACGTTGCGCTTGTTAGTAATATTGGATCGAACCCGTGCGCCGAAAACATCAGCTAACTTCTAAACTTATGTATGCTTGTAAAATGAATTTATATTATACAATTTATTTCATTATTTATTTGACAAGTAATAAATCTACAAACTGTTTCATAAACTAAAAAATACTTTCTACATTTTCGTATTCTCCGATGAGTTCAAATAAATACCATCATTCGGTTCTCATATTCCGATTTTTATTAATGCAATTGTTACAGTAGTAAAACGTTTCTATGTAAAATAAATACATATTTTTAACATACTTTTTACATTTTTAGTAATATGGAAGGTTAAAAAATGTAATTAAAAAAGTAATAAAAAATAAAAATAAAAATCGCTGCACGGGGACTCGAAGGGTAGCTCCAGATTGCGATTCATACGCTCGACGGATCGACGGCTGATTTTCAGTTTCGTTTCCGTAAAGCAATACACATGGAAAGAGCTAAAAATAGATTGTGGCTGGCGCAAGCGCACAAGCAGCGCACACGGACATAGTAGAGGTACGCTGGTGCGTGTAGCGCGCGAGCGCGTTGGAGAAGGAGAATAGGGGCAACAGTAGGTCATAGTGGGGGGGTCTCGCGCGACGGCTTAGTACCACGGTACCACGATTCTGGCATCACTGCTCAGTATATGAAAAGCGAGCTAGTAGTAGTAGCCGTGCGACGATCGGTAGTACATCATTGCTTTGTTTACCAAGTGAAAGAACCGTTACACCTTTCTGCTATAATTTCATAAAAATGTTTAAAATCAATTGAAATATACGTGCAAATAGAAGGAGAGGAAGCCATTTGACGGTGGGGAGCATGTATGATATAGGTAATAATAATATCGAGTACGAGATTAAATTTAAAGAGTCTGTGTTTGAAAGTGTTAGAAATAATGTCTACAAAAAAAGGAGCAGTTCGTTAATGATGATTTTCACAGGGAAGCCACCAAATCACCAGGTATGTCATTGAATATTTTGCGTTAAATATTTCCTTGAAAATGTTACAAAATTTGTTGAAAGTATTATATTATCAACGCAGCCATCCATTTGAATATGTTTAAAAATTGAACTGTATCAGTTTTAGTCAACTGAAACTTCGAGAATATTAGTAAAACGTTAGACTAAATTTTTGTAGTAGTAGTTACATATTTATTAGAAACTAAGTGAAGTTAATGCGTACAAAATAAATATGTATATTATTTTTTTCAGTGAATTCTACTATTCCGAGTAAATCGTCTCGCTGCTCACCGATGACGTCACAGCGAAGCTGTTTAGCTTTGTTCTATAGGTAGTGTTGTGTTTATAAAGTATTAGACTAGTATTTGTTTACCAAGCGAAAGAATCGTTACTCCGAGATTCTCCGTCGAACCATTATATAGACATTTGGGGTACAATATTTTTTTGAGCCAAAAATTCCTTCTTTTCATATAGGTGTCCTGATTACCCTATTTAATATTTAACGCAGTCAGTTGAGGATGTTTGCTCGCAATGTATTAAATAATTAATAAATAATGAAATCAATAAAATCTATATACTTTTTCACAAGTTGCAAGGTATATCTTTTATTTAACACTATTCCTACCGATACTTCACGTGTACCTATTCCTACTGCGACCGGTCAAATCACCGGTCTTTAGCACAACTTATATTTTTACAACGTTTTTATTAGCTCACTTTCTTGTTTGTTTGTGTGTTTTTTAATATAGAATGAAGATAATAGACAATTTTACAGTATAAAATTAAAAAGCAGAAAATAATTATTTACATAAAAATAAATTTTTAAAAAACCACGTTTTTAAAACGGTCTAAAAAGTATAAAATAATTGAAAATAAAAATAATTTGAAAAAAAATAAAAATAAAATGGACTAAAAAGTATAAAATAATTTTTAACAAACGGACTAAAAAGTATAAAATAATTTGAAAATAAAAAAATAATTTATATATATGATACTGAGTCGGGCTTCGTCGGGGCAAAGTGGGTCCATGGAGTGGGGACAAGTCGCGCGGCGTGGCGATCGCTGAACGCGATGACGTAGGTTTCGCGGGGAAGTGAAAGGGAAATATTTTTAATTGGCATTTCTCCTAAACGGATAGACTTTTTAAAAATTTTTTTTTTGAATAATGCATTGTCATCCAGTTCTGAGCCATATGCCCGATTTCAAGTCTCTAGCTCATCAGGAAGTTAGTTTAAAATCAATTGCAAAATTTGCCACCGAACAAACAAACAAACAAACCCACAAACTCACAAACACACAAACAAGAAAGCGAGCTAATAAAAACGTGGTAATAAAAAGGAGGGCTAATGATGACGACGGTGAGATCGAGCCTACGACGCCGCGACAGGATACCTCCGAGTCGTCGAGCCCGACAGCTTTGGAAATTTCGATGCGTGATATTTTAGAAAATCCTGAAACGCATCAAGAGGAAAATCAGCATCTATCCGAGAATTTGGGACCTTTGGCACGCGAGTATTTAGAAAAATTTTTCACCGGACCATCGAAAAATTCCGACAACGTGTACGGGGTGTATCTCCGAGACGATAAGCTGATGCTGGGAAATTCTACGTTCGACGTGGACAGCAACGATGATATCATCGTTAACGGAGAACGGTGTGCGGGGACTCGCGGTCTTTACGAATTGATATTCAATAAAATATCTGATGAGCGGTTGTACACCGAGGACGATAAGAACGCGTACAAAAGAATTCTCATTCTTACGGATGCGCATCGGCGCAGGAATCAGGTAATAGGAAACAAAGGTTACAAGTATAAGAAAATTATAGGGCCATTGTTTTCGTCGCGAGGTGGAGGACGGATTGAACTTCCAACTTTTATGCGTGTAACCAACCATCCAATCGATTACGTGCATTGGGACGATCCGAACGAACTCGTCGATCGTCTGAAATTGTTAACCGCTTCGAAGTACGCCGGTCATTCCAACCATGACAATGAAATAATGTCGATAATCGAAGAACTTCGCGAAGCCGGTATAATTATAAATTAAAGCGCATGCGTTCGTCGAGTCAGTGACTAATGAAACGTCAATCGATGAAATTGTTACGGCTCATAAAAAATGCGTATTCGTCTTAATTGTTGCGAAACGAATCAAACGATATCATCGAGAGAAGACGACGACGACGACGACGGCGAAAGCTTGAACTTGAGATTTCAAAGTCTTAGGATAAAACTTGATGAGATATTTCAACGAATACAGTGGATCGAAGAGCAGGTAAAACGGCTGTGCAAGCGATACGAGTTGTTGATAACTGAAGAAGAAGAAGAAGAAGAAGACTAACTCGAGCGAAAAAATGTCTATCAATAAATTTGGTATGGTGCTTCGCGAAGCGAACAAACACGAGTCGAATGTTTCTCCGATTTTCTATCCCGGCGTTTTTAGAAGTTATGTGCACGATAACGCTATATGTTTGAACGACGATGCTAAATTGTACGATGCGAAAGGTACGAGGATCGGACGCGTGGCCAATCCCGAGGCAAACGATCACGCTGCAACCAAAGTATACGTGGACACGCTTAACGCGAAGCTCGAATCCGAGATTGTGAAAAAACTGATCAAAGAACTGGAAACTGCTAAAGAAACGATAAAGTCCGACATATTAGCTAAACAGGATGAAAAACTGATCGAAGAACTGGAAACCGCTAAAGAAACGATAAAATCCGAAATATTGGCTATGATACAAGGTGTTCGATACGATGTAAACGAAAATACGAAGTTAGCCGCTGTACATTACTAAACTGTAAGAAGTTTATTTAAATTATAGACAGACAGACGGACAGACAGACAGACAGACAGACGGACAGACAGACAGACAGACAGCCATACTGTTCAACCGCCATACTGTACCTGTACCTGTACCTGTACCTGTACCTGTACCTGTATCTGTACCTGTAACTGTATTATCGTTATTAAGTAGCACTCATCATAAAAATCATCAATCTTGAGAGAGAGCGCTGGGAAAAAAGAGTGGGGAGAAATATAACTGAGATTTTAAGAAAAGTATATATGGGAAAACTCGATAAAGTATACGCGCAGATACGACGCGTCGAGAAGCGACAGCAAGAGACGTCGGTTTCAACGAGCTGAATCAGTCATCGTTTCAATTATTGGAGAGAGATGATTGAAAAGCGAATAATCGGTTAAGAGAGAGCGAGACTACGACGATGAGTAAAGCAAACGTTGTGGGCGAGCTGCATGCTCAAGCGAGACGTTTTTACCCGCGTAGACGCGGATCGTGCGGGGATTCGATGATCTTTGGCAAGCCGATATAGTCGACGTTGAAAAATACGCGCGAAACAATCGCGGGCATCGATATATTCTCACGATAATCGATGTATTTAGCAAATACGTGCATGATATGGGGAAAGAATTCTACAATGAAACGTTTGAAGACTATCTGAAGAGTCGCAACATCAACCTTTATTCTACGTTTAGCACTATGAAAGCATCCGTCGTGGAACGTTTCAATCGCACGCTGAAGAACAGCATGTGGAAATTGTTCTCGTTGAGCGGAAAATATCATTGGATCGACGAGCTTCCCACGTTGACCGAGAACTATAATAATTGAAAACATCGTACCATTCGTATGCGACCCGTTGACGTGAACCGTAAAAATGCCGACCACCTTCTGTCCATCGTGTATCGCAAGGTGAAGACTGCTGGCCCCGCCAAATTTAAGCTCAACGATCGCGTGCACGTTAGCAAGTTCAAAACCCTATTTGACAAAGGATACACGCCGAACTGGTCAACCGAAATATTCAAGATTATCGCGGTGAAACGAACGAATCCTGTCACGTACCTCTTGGCCGACGCGAGGGACAAACCTATCGCCGGAGGATTTTACGAACACGAGATACGCGCGACAAAATATCCTGACATATACTTGGTTGAAAAAATATTACGCACGAAAGGAAATAACGTATATGTGAAATGGTTGGGGATGGACTCGTCATATAATTCATGGATACCTAAAACGAATATACTTTAATTGTATTTTCTACTCATATTTTATCAACTACACTTTATATGTAAGACTTATGCTAATTAAATTTTTCTCTTTTTTTATTCTATAGGAATTGTGAAAAATGTAATTTACAATAAAATAAAATACAAAAGAGATATTCTCAAATAATTTTATTTTTAAAATAATGTATTCTTACAAAGACCTTCTCAAATAATTTTTATACACACACACACACACTATATACATATTTAACCTATCTATTTTACGCGAACGCCGCGATGATGTCAGCGAACGAAGCCGCTAGTTCGCAATCGATCAATGAACTATGATCGAAGGATTCGCTCTCGACGATCGCTTTCGTAACATTCTTCGCGTTGCTATACTTCACCGTACCGACGAAATTCATGAATTTAGCAGTCACCGCGGGAACATTGTCGATCAACCATGAATACATGTTGTGTACGCAGAATTCAAGATTGTACAAGTTATGCATAGTTTTTTCTGTGACGTACAGAGCTTCGAACTGATTTGATAATTTGATTAGATTCATACCATTGAGATTAACTATTTCTAACGTTACATCATCGCTCATTTTTCGACACTGTTTCTGCGTAGACGATGAAAGTAAATCGGAAATATACTCCTTCGTGCGCAACAGCTCTGTCCATGCGTCCAGGGAAAACGTGATCTCCTTACTGCGGTTATCTCCTATAGCCAGTTCCACGTAAATATCATCGCCAACGCGCACACCAATTTCAAGATATTTGACTATGGAATTGCCGGCTATGGAATATCTTCGACTTGTGGGTAATAAGCTGATGGTGTGAGTAATACCTTTACGGCGAGAGAACAACGGCATTGACGACACGCCGTTGTCATACATATAAATAAGAACAACAGCGCAGTTCAATTAAGTAAATAGTGACGTATTGACGTATTGTATTGGTGTTATATTTATAATAAACGTTATAAATATTCCTACAAACTTCAGAAGTGGGATAAACTCGCGATATTTTATTGAATCGACTTGTGAATTGAATCGAATTGTTTGAATTGTGTAACATCCATAAGAGTCACAATGTCTTTCGCGCAAAATGTGTCAACACATATTCCTGTCGACGGAGATCTTTACCGTCTTACAATGGTGCACTTAAAGGAAATATTAAAGCGCTTGCAACTTCCCACTACCGGTTCGAAAGCGGAACTCATTAGTCGTATACGTCTTGCGGGATCGGAAGCGTGGTCTGCAGTACCAGCGGATCTTCTCCAGCAACACCAGCAGGGAAATGTTGACGAAAATGGTATTAGACTACAAGAAGGTGATACAATCTCAACGAATTTTGTCCCTGAAGTCGTTGATGCAAACGATAATGCGTATGACAGTGCGAATCCTCATATCGAAACAGAAATGCTATCGCGTCGTGAATTTGAATTGATAAGACGAGAACGCGATTTGTTACAACGAGAGGTAGAATTGTTACAACGGGAAAGAAGTGTGCCTCCAAACTGGTCGACTCAAAGTAGATCGACGATCAGCATTCGCACGATTGGTGATATGCTGAGTGAATTCCATGGAGAGAGAGACGGCTTTAAAAAATGGAAGGCTCAAGCTGAACTTCTTCGTCACACCTATAGTCTCGATGAGAACTCAACAAAATTATTGTTGACTATGCGACTAAAGGGTAAAGCGCTATCCTGGTTCCACTCCAAGGCCGAACACATTCAACTTAGCGTAGAAGCATTGTATCAAGCCATGGGGGAAATGTTCGACGAGAAAATTTCTAAATTGACGCGGAGGAGGGAATTCGAGGGAAGAACTTGGGGCACAAATGAAACCTTCGACGATTATTTTCATGACAAAGTAATATTGGCGAACAAAATTATAATTGACGAAGAAGAACTTATTGAAGCAACGATTGATGGTGTTCCGGACGAGTTTCTACGTAACCAGGCGCGTATGCACCACTTTAAGACGAAGGGAGAATTACGTGAAGGTTTCAAGAAATTGTCACTTCACACTAACTGGAGACCGGAATGAAAAAATTAGCAATGGGAGAAACAAGAGTATACTGCGACGAGACGGATGAATACCGTGCAACAACAGCCACCCCGCTGTTATAATTGCAGTGAACGAGGTCATCTGTCTTTGAATTGCACACAACCGAGGCGCCAGAGGGGTACGTGTTTCAAGTGTGGGAGCACGGCACACCGTGTCGAAAACTGTCCCGGAAATCGACCAATATCGGATAGGACGGCACCGAGGACTACCGAAAGGAATACGCAGAATACGCATTTAGTACAACTAATTTCGAATCCACCATATTTGGTAAAGTTGAAATATTTTGTTGCGGACGAACAAGGCAAAGAACGGAATTATTGTATTGACGCCATAATAGATTCTGGATCGCCTGTTAGCCTGATCAGGGAAAGCTTTGTACCGAACACTGTAAGAAATTTTATCGTTAATAATGGTCAAATCTTTCAGGGTATTAACGGGTCGAAATTGGATATTCTAGGAATACTCAAAAATAATTGCACGGTAAATGAAATTCCGGTAAATTTGTCTTTGGGCGTTGTTTCGAATAGCGCGATGCAGTGCGATGCACTCCTCGGAAGAGACTTCGTATCACTTCCGAATATTAGAGTTTCTTTTGATAACGAAAACATTGTAACACAAATCGATATGAAATCAGAGAAAGATGAATCAGTTGAAATTTTAAATGAAATAATGCAAATTAATTGCATTACTACGGACTCCAATAGCGTAGATAAGTTAAATATTAACCCAGAAATAGGATACGAAATTTCAAAGAAATTCGTATACTTATATGAAGCAGAATATAATTCTGCTAATGAATTAGAATCACCTGTTAATTGTAACGCCGAAATGACAATTGCTTTGAAACATGAACAACCCATTTCGTTTCGACCACGAAGACTTGCTTTTAGTGATAAAGAGAAATTAAAAATTATTATTGATCGGCTGTTGAGCGAAAATATAATTCGTCCAAGTAATTCACCTTATGCAAGCCCAATAGTATTGGTACATAAAAAGAATGGAGAGTTACGACTATGCGTGGATTATCGTGAATTGAATAAAATAACTATTAAGGATAATTTTCCTACGCCATTGATAGACGATCACCTTGATCGATTGCGAGATAGAAATTATTTCAGTAGCCTTGATTTAAGAAACGGTTTTCACCACGTTAAAGTAGGAGAGTCATCGATAAAGTATACATCCTTCGTCACACCGTTTGGACAATATGAATACATCAAAATGCCATTTGGTCTTACGAACGCACCACGCGTATTCCAACGCTACATAAATAGTATATTTTCGGACTTGATACGACAAAATAGAGTACTTATATATCTGGATGATATATTGGTTGCTACGGAAACGATTGACGAACATATTGAAATTCTTCGGGAGGTATTCAAATTGGCAAAACGGAATCGATTAGAGTTTCGGTTAGACAAGTGCTCATTTTTATACGAAGAAATTACTTATTTAGGATATCGTATAAATCGTGCTGGAATTCAACCTAGCGTACATAATATAGAGGCGGTATTGAAGTATCCGTTGCCACGAAACTCGAAAGAAGTACATAGTTTTGTGAGCCTAGCTAGTTATTTTAGACGCTTCATTCCGAATTTCTCCAAAATTGCTAAACCATTACACAATTTGGTAAGAAAAGACACTTTGTTTCATTTTGGTACTGAAGAATTACATGCATTCGAGACATCGAAGAATCTATTGTCACAAAAACCAATATTGGCATTGTATTCACCAAAGTTGGAGACCGAGTTACATTGCGACGCCACACAGTGGTCCGGATTGAAAAATCGTGACCCATTTGGTTATAACTTTTGAACCAATAGAGATATTGCAATGAAATTTTCACTAAAAATATTTAAAAAATAGTAATTTTTAACTATAGGTAATTAAAATTTTTTTGCATTAGTTAAACAATAATTTTTTATTAATCTTTATCGATATTTTTGATTAAAAAAAAAAATTTTAATATAATCTTACGAACTATTTTTTACTTTCTAAGCATGTATTTTTTTAATATTTATGTTTCATACATGTAATGTTTTATGGCATACGTAAAATATAAATTCGAGAAATCTTGTTGCAATCAACTCATACTAAAATTACCGAAGAGACAAAAATGCACCACAAGCTTGTCAAAGATATTTTTTATAACAATTTATAATAATTATAATTTTTTTATTGGAAAATCGTGAACCATGTTCGTGTAACTTTTAAATCTTAAAAGATATAGGCGTGAAACTTCAAATGGAAAATGTGTAAATATTAGGCTATGGATAGGTTACAGAAAAATTATATCAATAATGTTATTGTTAATGTTGTAATTATTATACTAATTATTTATTAATTTCAATGCTTCTGCATCTAAGTCCTTAACTTTTTTAACATATGACTTCTTTCTTATGCTAGATATATATGGATCGGATGATAAAAGAAGTCGATGTAATATATCTTCGTTTAGGGATATTCTTGAGGTTTTCCGAGTCGAAAACAGCTTATCTGTAGCATAGTATAAACATATGAAGTGCCTGTAACCTAAACATTTTCCTAACGAGCTAAGGTTCTCGTTCCTAGTTCGTTCGTTTTGTTCCTGGCGAAGTTTCATCCATCCCGCGCGCGGTGCATTGATGCATTCAAACAATAATATTTATCTTGGGGGGATGTCGGGGGAAAAAATTTTTGTGGGATGTTGTAGAGGAAGGAATGCCGAAAATTTTCCGATATGACAGTAAGGTGAAATGAGCTGGACTTGAAAGATATCCTCTATCAATTAAAGACAATCATAAGAATTTTTCATCATTTTTTCAGTTCTACTTTACTAATCTATTCTATACAGTAATTATTAATTTAAGGTATGATTTCTCATCGTCGAAGAATGCTTTTTATCGAGAAATAAACCTCCAATCAAAATATTAAATGAAATCGCCAAGGTTCTTAGAAGAAGAAAGGCAATTTCATTAGAGAAAAAACATCATTTCTAGAATGCCCAACTTTGAGATTCGTTTTCTCTGAAACTATTTATTCAAGTTCATTAATATTTTATTTTTCAGATATATGGACATTTAGGAACAAGAATCTGTTAAGTAGAAGTCGATATCTAAAAGTTGATTTTTGGCCAAATGGGTCACGATTTTTCAATCCGGACCACTGTGCGCCAGTGCGAGTGGTTTCGGCGCAATACTTATACAAAAACAACCTGATGGAACGCGCCGACCAGTGTCATATTTCAGTAAACGAACAACTGTTGCAGAAGCAAAATATCATAGCTTTGAATTAGAGTGTTTAGCTGTTGTCTACGCCATAAAACGATTTCATGTATATTTATCTGGAATACATTTTAAAATTTTAACGGATTGTGATAGTTTCCGGTTAACATTGGGTAAACAAAGCGTGAATCCGAGAATTTCAAGATGGGCCATGGATTTGCAACAATACGATTATGAAATAGAACACCGTCCAGGAAAGAAAATGTGTCACGTAGATGCTCTTAGTCGTTGTCATAGCGTGCTGGTGTTGGAGGCGAATACATTCGAACAAATTTTATCAATTAAACAGGATAAGGATCCCGAAATTAAGAAAATTCGTCAAAAACTAGAAACAACTGAGGATAAATTCTTCGAATTGCGTGATGGTCTCGTGTATCGCAAATGTAAAAATCGTCAATTGCTATTTTTTGTCCCATCGTGCATGGAAAATAATATAATTCGAACGTGTCATGACGACATTGGTCATGTTGGAGTTGAGAAAGTTATCGAGAATATTAGTCGAGTCTATTGGTTTCCACAGATGCGGGAAAAAGTAAAGCAATATATTTCCGATTGTTTAAAGTGTGTCGAGTTTTCTCCAAATACTGGTAGACGCGAAGGATTCTTGCATTGTATTCCAAAGGGTGATGTACCGTTTAGCATGGTTCACATTGACCACTATGGGCCACTTGAGCGTACAGATCAAGGATATAAATATATCTTCTCTATTGTAGATGGATTTACGAAATTTATCCGATTATACCCGTGTAAATCGATAACAACCGACGAAGTGATAAAACACTTAAAAGATTATTTTAGGTCTTACGGTAAACCCGCGCGGTTAGTGAGCGATCGCGGTACTTGTTTTACCTCCGCCTCAATTGCCGAGTTTATGTGTAAAAAATCCATTGATCATGTTTTAATTGCAGTAGGCACTCCGCGCGCTAATGGACAAGTTGAGCGTTTTAATAGAACAATAACGCCGATGCCAGCGAAATTATCGGAGAATCCTAATAACGAATGTTATTTTAATGTAATTATGTATGACCGGGACGGTCATATTGTCAGAATGGCCGAGCTGTGGGTAATAAGCTGATGGTGTGAGTAATACCTTTACGGCGAGAGAACAACGGCATTGACGACACGCCGTTGTCATACATATAAATAAGAACAACAGCGCAGTTCAATTAAGTAAATAGTGACGTATTGACGTATTGTATTGGTGTTATATTTATAATAAACGTTATAAATATTCCTACAAACTCAAGATCCGTGCGCTGCGCAAACTCCTCAATGATGACGATGATTGCGATATGGGCTGCTGCTGTTGTGAAACCCTGCAACAGATTACAAAAAAAAAATTAGACGTTTTTCTAAATTTCTTTTTCACAATTTGTTTTTTCACATTTCTTTTCTCTACTTACATATTATTTAGCCTCCTCTTTTTGTGTGACTCCTCGGCGTTCGAACGTTCACATTCGGCGAGCGGGCGACGGTTGTGCTGCATCGTTGATTGTAAAGCGTAATTAGCGATGGCTGTCTCGATCTGAAGCTTGATGCTCGGAATACGTCGTTTTATACGATGTTCCCCTACCACTTCTTTACCGATAAGATTGGCAAAATCGAAGCATCCCCTCCCTGACAGTTATATACACATAATCTCCCTACCACTTCCTTTTCTTAATCGATGTTTTAATGTCCCCAAGGAAGAGTATCGACCAAATTACTGCAAATATACCGCTTATCGTCATGCGGGCTCAACGCTAATTTCTTTTCAGACATCGAATACACCTGATGCCGTACGGACACTATGCGATTACCGGTAACGCTCTTTTCCGTATGATTACGAAGACATTCGACATAGTCTTCGAAACTTATATCCCGAGCGGTAACGTTTGTCCTGATACCTTTGATCTTTTTAGTATCCTGATCGCCGTGCACGCGAATCGCATACATTTTCGAACGAAGCCCTACGAACTCAGTCATAATTTTACCGCCGTTTTCATCCTTCATCAAACCGAGCTGTTTATTGTTCGCGAGCGGAACACCGTAAACGTTGTTCGCGGCATAATTGCTTGTGTCGTATCTGTGGATATCGCGTTTCAACAGTTCCTCGTACGCGTCATCGCAAGCGATCTGGTATATAAAGCTATCCGTGTCAGTGTACAAAATCTTACAATTTTGCTGGAACTTTGGGTATCGCGACAAAGTCCTCGGAGAACACCGTGCCGCTATGAAAATTTGGTCTAGCTATCAATCGTTCGACGCCGTGTCTACCGCTCCATCGAGAAAGTAATTTCACGATTGTATGATTTCGAACATTCTCCATAGTTTTTCCAAACACGGCATTGTTCATTAGTTTGAACAAATTTTTTGAAAAATCGTTGGTGGCGTTAGCGCGTAATTTCGTGTTCAAATCGATGTAGTTGTACAGCCATCGTGACTGCTGAAACTCCAGAATTCGATGTATTTTCAGCAATTTCAGATTATGTTTTTTTAAACATTGATGGAGGTATCGGTAATGTACAACGTATCGTTCCTTATCGCGAAGCGTTGCCATCAACTTTTTCTGTGTACTCGAGTTGGTCGCCGTGTCGTGACTTGGACAAAACGGAAGATCCGCGTGAGCATCGTGAATTTCGCGCGGATACTCTAAATCCACCTCCAAAATGTATCCTACGGGACTATCTGCCGGAATGGATTCGACGTCGAAATTATCCGCGTTCACCCATCGAAAGTCTCTGTGCGGCAGAGGTTGCGACATTGCCCAACCGTACAAATTATTCACGTCGAAATACATTAAGTAGGTGGACGGTTTGGTCGAGTCGTGCGTAGACAAATATTTATTGTTGGCGTGTGCATATCTGTGAGAACACTGGCTCAATCCGCCGCGTATTCCCCGCTCCACGAACAAAAGCATGTCGACGTCGGTCAACAACTCCAATTCGATCTTTGTCATTTTTAACATCACGTCCCACGCGAAACCGGGGAGCGTGTAATAATGCGCCGGATCGAGCTTGTAATTCTCGAGACAGTCATCGCGAAAATTTTGAAAAACATCCGCCAACAACAGCACGTCCAATTTGAAATATAAATCGCTGTTTGTACAGTTTGCCCAAGCGTTTGTACAGCGAAACGCGACCAAACCGTATTCGCGTGAAGGTAATCGACGTCGGATATCTCGCTGCTGTACAACCGATTATAAAATGCTTCACGCGGCGGCAAACACGTATCGTTCAATTTGTCATACGATGTCAGATAATCGTACGGAAAAACGCCTTTTCTGGTTAATAGTTTGAAATCGTCGCGGGAAAGATGTGCAAATTCTCCTCGCACGATGCGTAATTTACTTTCATCCAAGTACGACGACAGCTTGTCCAGACTCGAGTTCAAGAACTGGAATGAGTCGATGAAGCGGAATTTCAAAAACTTTGCATACTTTTGCGCTTCGCCCTGCTGTCTCTCGATAGGTACGTTCTTCGTGTAAGAGATATACTTCTCTTTCGTCAATGGCAACACGTCTATCCGCCCCTCGAACGAGTTAGCTAATTTTTTGATAATGAAATGGGTGTCGTATCCCGATAAATTATGGAAAACCACGGGTATCACGTACGAAGATTGATAGCTTAAATTGCATCCGTTATGAGCCGGACCGCGATACGCGCCCGTGAAATGGCAATGATCGCGCACCCTCGTCGCGTCGGAAGTGTCGAACGGTTTCTCGCAGACATGACAATGCGTAGCCGTACGAAAATTTAACTTTTCCGTTTCGGTTAACGGATTCATCGGTACCGTTCGGTCGAATATCGGCTGTAATTTATGACTCAGTTCGTACAACCTGTTCGCGAACCATGCGGTGCATCCCTCTTTATCGCGATAAACCTGATACTCGCACAAAGATTCGTCGTACCGGCAATGCATGTAGTATCCTATGCTAAACGCGTGGTGGTGTTGATATTGTACGCGTGCCGCACGGTCTTGTCCTTCCCGTCCCTCGGGCAGCAGCAGGCACTCCAAGTCGGCATAGATTACGAACGGCGCCTGCTCTTTGTTCGTGTAGTTCTTAAACCGTAACCACTTATCTTCTTCCGATATTGGAAGCTCCAGAGCGCAATCGTTCATCCGTTCGCAGTCGGCCGTATGAACGTTTAATCTCTCCGGTGTGGGAAAATATTGCAAGCACCTGTGGGAAGGGGATAAAATTATGTCTTTTTTCATTCAAACAATTTTTAAAAAACAAAAAAAAATACAACTTACCGATCGCAAATATACTTCTGATTTTTCTGCTTGCTAAGCTGCGACGAAACCAATCGTGATAGATTTCGTATACACATGAAATGACCGTGCGTCTTTGCAGCATTCTGTAGAAACAGCAAGATGACGTGTCTCCTCCGTTTCTTCTCGGTCAAATGCAGCGTTACGAACTTCTTGCGCACCCATTCGAACACGTTCACGGAAACTTCGTTTTCTCGTTCAAATTTCCTGATGTTTTTGAACGACATAGGCAGTTGAAAACCTTCGGTTTTCGGAAGCACGTCTTTGTAGTGCGGATACGCCGACACACGCGACGAATTTCTCTCGGCCGGATAAAGACCCGCCACGATCGCCCAGAAAAAGCATGCGTCGTCGTTGCTGATCACGTTCACTACCGCTCTTTTCAGCTGTATCGCTCTAGGCACGCTGCATGCGATGGTGCAGCCGGCTTGCAATGGCTGGTATTTGCTAAAGTTTACAATCAGATGTAGTATCTTCGACAGCGCCCACCCGCTGTCTCGCTCTTGAAACTCCTCCAACGATGTCAAAATCGCAGGCACAACGTCTTTCTGGTACCACTGCCGTAGATTGCTCGTTCGAAACAAAGCATCGTTCCGCGTGCCGAAACTTTTCACGGAAACCTCGTTGGCGCGCTGCATGAATTCCGCCTCCAACGTTACGTTAGCTTTCAACGCTGAATGCGCGTTTAAAAATTCTGTAACGCGTCCCGTAATTATTCGTTTCGCATGCTGCAGAAATTGTTTCGGGTCGATGTGTTCGACGTTGATAACGATGCCGCTCGATATGCGACTTTTAAACGCCGACTCGATATTTTCCCAACGAAGCGTCGACGCTCTCGCACCCCTGCGATCGTACAAACCTCTACCGACGCGCGACGAGGAAATACGATGATTCAACGAAACGTTCAAAGTTTTCATACGGCACATAGTCGATGTTAAACTAAATTTCTCGCCTAACGATAATTGCTCCTTTGCACACGATAGATAATTGACACAGCACTGCAGAGACTCGATGTACGAGCGATGCCATTCGCGATACTCGTCCATGGTTTTCACTAGCATTGACATGCGTGTCAAACACTTTAACATATTTTTACACGTTTCAATCATCTTGATACCTCACGCACGATATACTTGGAATAACTTAAACGCAGCAAACGACGGAACGTTCGCGTATGACTGCATTCGCAGCCGATCGTGTCCTACTGATTCATTTTGATACCTTCCACCCCCCTCCCCCCACTCCATACAATACAGAAGAGGAAAGAAATGATAAGGAGAGCGAAAACAGATGCTGTGGTCAGATATCGCGGCTTGGCGACTCGATGTCGGTCGTCGAAAGGATGTTGATATTACCCATATACAATAAAGACGAGGAGAGAAATGATAATGAGAGAGATGTAATTGGGTCAAAGGATGTTTATTTAAAAAATGATAAGCTGAATGAGAACAGAGATCCGATATCATGACTCCCGCCGTCGACAGGATGTTTATATTATTATAAACCCTTCGCCCCTCGCCAACGAACGATGGCTTACGCAATACCACCATGAAAATCCCCCTCACCCCGCCCCCCGCAAAATATGCTCGCGCTATACGGTAAAATGCCGGTAAGGTAGAAATCTACCTACAATGATAACTGTGAGTTAGAACCCGCGTATATATCCTACTTGAGGAGTCGTAGGGGTGCCCATAGACACCTTTTTCTCTGCCACGCACCGCAGGGAGCCGTCAACCCACCAGTGATATATGGCCCAACCGGCTAGACGGAAAAATATTGTGAGAAATCCGGGCCGGATTATCGGTCGTGAACGGTCTCATCTAAACCAATGTAATTATATTTTGCCAGACGTCCGAAACGATCGGCTATGAACCGGCCTTTAGCATGAATCTACTGCTGCTCCGCACGGAGCAAATGGAGCAGAATATTATGTAAGTAATAAAATAATAATTATAATTTATTAATATTAATTTATTAATTTATCAACCTTTGTTTTAGGATGGTGGTGCAACAGTACGCCGATAAACAGAGTCAGGAGCTGAAGTAAGTAATACAATAATAATTTAAAATTGATTAATATTAATTTATTAATTTATCAACCTTTGTTTTAGGATCGTGTTGCAGCGCTCTCGCGAGCAGTTTGATCGAAAGATGGAGTAAGTAACACGTCGTTATATATAATCGTTAGTATGTAAGAACTGTAATTAATTAATATTAATGTACAAATTTTTCCAAAACCAATAGGGGGATACGTCAGATACTGACGGTTGACCAACTGGGGCAGCAACCGGATTGCCTACCTCTACGAACTGTAGAGGAGGTTCGCAGCTTCCAGAGTTGTCCCGTTGAAGATTATAACTGTGTCGTAAGTATATTGCAATACGTAAACACAAGAAGAGTATTGCGTTATTAAGTTTATGAGTTGTCACGTCGTCTTCAATCCGATCCCGCCAGAAGGGCGGAAACTTTGACGACACCGGGTATTTACAAGCTCGGAAGCCGGGCCGCGTTCGGCCGCACGAAACGCGGTCCACCCGGGACAAAAGGTGTTCGCAAGCTTGTCGATGTCTCTAAAAACTTCGCGAATATTCGGGCGCCAGGCACGGAAGGTGCCACGCGAAAAATACGCTTACGACAACCGGCAACAGATGTAGGATTTCCGCGAATGGGTCCAGGATACTACGCGGGGCGGATACGAGGCATTCCCCGCGGCGGGAAGGTTTCTCACGAAATCAACACTCTCGGGAATTGGTTAACATGAATTTATTGGCGATAGCTGGTATAATCGCGCTGCCGGCCGACACCGGCAGCAAAGATGAAGTTAACCGGCGCGTCACAATTCTTCGGCGACGGATGGAAATCGCCCGCGCCTTGTCCCTTTGGACTTCCTCTAAATCGCGTCGAATCCGGCAGCACGTGGTCTTAACGTTCGCGTGTGCGATCTACACGTTTCACGCCCGGATTCCGATGGAATACGCGTTACAATTGACTTCTCGTCGTCGGAACAAATCGTGAAGATACGACGCGAGCACGTGGCGGCGTCCCACCGTGGAACGACACGAGGTTGGCGTGAAAATACGACGACGTGCGGATCCTCGCTAAATTACAATAAAATAGTGCTCAGCACTTCGCTAATTATTTTCCCCGCACGTCCGTCGCTCGACTGATGTATGCGCTCGCGGACTGGCTGCAGCCGGCAGCCGCAAAGCACGTCGAATTTCCGCGACACGATCGCGAACCCGCCACGCTAACCGAGCCAACGCGAAACAGAAATCACTCCGATATCCGATATTAGATTCGACTAAAGCTTACCAAGGTGTTAGAAGGGTCCGCAGGAGCCTGATATTCGCTTCCTTCCGGCAGCGTGCGTCGCAAAGTATAATACTAGATCGCAAACAAAAGACGTGCAACGTATCGCGACAATGGCCAACGAAGAAGTGATTTCGCACGCGTTGACTCGGGAACGCGGAAGTGAAGCGTCCCCCCTTTCCGCTCGCTTTTCCCCGCGGCACGCGTAGCCTATCCCGTTAAGAGTTTCGGCAAGGGCCTAGCTCCGCGCGACGGTCCCTGGTGTCCGGTGATTGGCGGCTTCTCCGGCAACGGTGGCTGGTGATTTGCCGCTTCTCCTCGAGGTGATCGGCACTGGCCAATCCGGTAGCGAGCCGGGTTGCTTTCCGGTTGAGGCGACATCAAGGTAGCCGAAATATATTTTGGCCGGTTCTGCTCCTTGGCGGCGCCTCCAGGTTGTCCGTCCTGGGCTAGGTCGATCCCTCCGCAGCTCGGTCTTTTCACCGGACCCTCTCGCGTTCGATTTTCCCGTTGGGAAAAGTGTCCTGGGTCCTCTCGGGACCCGGTGGCGGTCCTGCAAACTTACGTCGCGCAAATTGGCGCGACGCTCAAAATATGAAATGTCGCCCACAGGTCTCGTTCGTGCCCAGGGAGAGCGCTCGCCACAATTCGCCCCGCTTTTCCGGCAGCGGAGAACGACCCGGTCTTTCGACAATCCATTTCGTGGGACGTTGGCAAAAATGCAACGTCACAGAGTATAGAAAGTAATATTTATTTTTTTCAGGTTGGATATATGGTCCAATTGGGAGGGCTAACATTAAAAGATGCTCTGAAGACTTGTTTCAGCGAGGTCCTCCCCGGCCCTGTGTTGTTCTCCTACTCGTGGGCGGGTACCCGGGACAAACTACCGCTGTACAACACACGGATAGTGAAGGCCATGTACGGTAAGTATTGCACATCTTTCATGTAATTGAATCTAATTATTAAATCATCGATTAATATATTTATTTAAATGAATATTGCAGAGGCTTCGTTACGGTCGACCACCTTCCCACGACCGACGAAAAGTGATTTCGTAAACCGTTGCGAAGGCGGCGCTGAAGGCGACAAAACAGCGAATAGCCAATATTTCACAACCGAAACAAACCTCAAGGGACGCCCTCGCCATCACCGCTTCCCGCAATTATTGGACAGATGCCAACACCAACGCCAACGCCACCGCCACCGCCACCGCCAACGTCTACGCAAACGTCAACGCCAACGACGATAACGATAACGACGACGACAACGACGACACCTTCGCTACTTGCGAACATTGGACAGACCAGGACTTGCACATTGGCGACTAGTTATACCAGTGTGAGTACAGGGCTGACGGAAACGACCGACCCCCTCAGCATTAGAATGAACTGCAAGAGAATTCCGTAAGTATATTCTAATAAAAGTACAATATAATAGCTTGCTTCGGTGATACCGTACAACTGTACGACACAGCTGGACGCAGCGAAGCAAGGACCGTCCCGTCATCGCGTCGCTTTGCGTTTTTAACACTTTTTTATTAGTTCGCGTTTGGTGAACTTATTTTATGAACATAATGGTTAACATAAATCAGTAAATAAAAAAAATTGTAAAAATTTTAAAATACTATATACTGTTATATTGTTTTTGACCTATTAAACATATTAATTCAGAAAAAAATTCCTATTTTACTTCAGTTCTTGTTACAATTCAAGTAGAAATATTTTATTTTGCATATATGGTCTCCGTTATGTATATAAATATATATATTACTTGGCACGTCCGAAAATCAGATCCCACCGTCTTCCCTTGGACGAAAAAATCGAATATCCTTGGGATATCCGAAATTCAAGTCTCACGTACGTACTTGGGACGAAAAAAACGGATGTCCATAGGACGTACGAAATTTAAGTTCATCGGATGTACTTGGGACGAAAAAAACGGATGTCCACCGGATGTCCGAAATTTAAGTCTATCGGACATACTAGGGACATACGCAACGGACGTCGGACGTATGGACATAAACTGGACATAAAACGAACATCCGACGGATGTACGGTGCTACCTGGGACGGGGTTCTCAATAACAACTTATATTTCCATTTCTTGCTTTTGCACTGAGCCATTAGAATCTTGGTTTCGCCATCTCTTATTACAAATGAACATTTTTTTAAATTTTCAAAAGTAGCATTGAGACAATTAGTTCTCAATTGCGAACAGCTATATGGCACATCTTTTCTTTCATATAATATCCATGGGCTCCTCCATTTGGTGGACGACGTGAAACGTTTAGGGACATTGGATTCATTTTCTGCTTTTTCATATGAAAGTAACATGTCCATTTTCAAAAAATATTTGAGAAAGCCGGGGCGACCTCTGCAACAACTCGCGAACAGAATGGCTGAGATCGAACGGCATGAAAGCAGGGAGGGAGGTGGTGATTCTTCCACCACCACTGTCCATGCTTCCATGATGTTTCGTAGCAACAGTGACGCAGTTTCCTACAGGAAAATTCGATTTTGCAATTTATCCCTATCGATAGATGTTGTTACGGAATTTCAATTAATCAGACACGTGTTTAATTGTGAAGGTTAAAAAAAAATATATATTTGGCTTTGCAATGCCTATACAAATACAAAAAGAAAAATAGTACACTACACGCTAAAGCTAGTGCGTGATTTAACAACAGTCTTTGGAATTATTGCACACTGACATAAAAAAAAAGAACAGGCAACCGACCATGCGGACAGACAAATAACGACAACGACGAATTTCAAATATACCGAACAGCCACATAATTCACACTCAGTCGTACCAACGCACAGGCACGCTACAAACGCAATCATACAAGTGCGCAGGCATACCACACACGCAGTCATACCAACACACAGAATAAACTTAAGACAATATAAGAAAAAGTAATTAACAGTTCTTAACACTCCTCCTTAATTAATTTTCTCCGCAGATCTTCAAACAACCTTCGAGTCAGTGGCTTCGTTAAAATGTCAGCAAGCTGATCCGAGCTTTTAACGTGCTTCAGCTCAACTGTCCTTCCGATATGTTCCTGAACGAACTTTCTCGGAATGTCTATATGCTTCTTGCCCTTCGTTACTTTCCCTTCATGGGTGTTATGTAGCATATGAATGGCAGACTGATTGTCTACATGCAAGACCGTCGGTCTGTGTGAGCTCATGATATGAAGTTCTCCTCCAAGTCGTCGAATCCAAGAAATCTCGTCGATTGACGATACAGCTGCCCTGTACTCAGCTTCGGCTGTTGAAGTTGCCACTAGACGTTGCCTCTGTGTGTACCATACGATAGGACCTCCTCGCATGATGAGACCCCCACTCGTCGAGTGCCCAGTACGTGTATCTCCTCCGTAGTCGGAGTCCGTATAGGCCACGAGTGTTTTACCTCCGTTGAAGAATATTCCGAAATTTGTGGTTCCCTTGAGGTACTGAAAAATACGCTTAATCATTCGCCAGTGACTTACCATGGGTGCGCAATTAAATCTGCTTAGGTAATTGACAGCAAATGTGATGTCCGGACGAGATATGGTAGCCAAGTATAATAAGCTCCCTACAGCTTCTCGGTAGGGTTCAATCTTGTCTAGTGGCTGGTCATTGACGAATTTCTCCTCATCTGTCACCATTCCTCGCTCCATTGGTGTTGAGGATGGATTTGACGTGTCAAATTTAAATCGTTCCACTATTTTCTGTGTGTAAAGTGGTTGATTCACAAAGATTCCATGAGGACCAATTTTGATCTGCATTCCCAAATATGACACGTCATTCGGGAATCCTCTGTCAAATGTCATTTCAAATTCCTGTTTTAGTCGATCTAGAATCTGCAGTACATCTTTTTTGTTTTTTCCTGTAACAAGACCATCATCTACAAACAAAGCTATTATGATGATTCGGTCTTTATTATAATAGATGCACGGATCGTCATCCGTGTTGTTGAAATGAAGTTTCTGTAAGGACTTCGAAAATTTTTCGTTCCAATTTTTCGGCGCCTGCTTCAGACCGTAGAGGCTCTTTCTCAGCCTGCAGACTCGATCTGTACCATCACTAAAGCCCTCAGGCTGATACATGAAAATCTCCTCCTCGAGATCGCCATACAAGAATGCAGTCTTGACGTCAAATGTTATTATCTTCATTTTTTCGGATGCTGCTAGGCTAAGAATCAATCGAATTGACGCGAGACGTGCAACTGGACTGAATGTCTCGAAGTAATTGACTCCTTCCTTCTGTTGGAAACCCCTGACAACGAGTCTGGCCTTAAAACGACCTTCCTGTTTTTGCCGTAGCACCCAGCGACAAGTCAACGGCTTTGCATGGCTTGGTGCCTCTACCAAGTCCCATGTTCTCATTTTTGTTAGTGAATCAAACTCGTCTGACATAGCTTTGTACCAGTTTTTGTCCCTCAGTGCCTCGGAAGTCAGTATATCCTCGACTTCTCCTATCATAGCCACATCGGCAGTGTTTCCTCCACGAAGGCGATTGCAGACGTAGTCGATGAATTTGGCTGGCTTTTTCAGGGTTTGACGGTCACGTAACATGCGTTGGACGGGATGACTCGTGTTTGAAGCGGCAGACGAATTGTTCACCTCCTCGGGTGTGTCAGAACCTGCTTCACCGGCTGATCGGTAGTTATCTTCACTGTTGGTGTCAGAATCTCCAGATTCTGAATTTTCGGGTTGTTGTCTGAAACTGTTATATTCGTTTTTATTCAAAGAAGTTTCAAATTTCGTACCTGTGTTTTCTGCAGTCTTAGTCTTTTCGTTGAATATTACGTTGTCCGAGCTAACAACGCAGCGTTCAGAATCTAAGTATACTCTGTAGCTCGAGGAATCCAGATTATATCCAACAAATATTCCTTTTCGTGATTTTCTCTGCGTTTTTGTCCGTTTATGATCAGGAATTAGGACATAGCATTCACATCCAAATCCTCTTAGTTTATTAATGTCCATTTTCCGTCCAAACCATAATTCCGAAGGACTTTTATCTTTCACTGAACTCATACCAGTTTGATTCAGTGTAAATACAGCGTATTTAATAGCCTCAGCCCATAAGCTTTCACGAAGTCCTCTGTTGTGAATGGCAGACCGTGCTGCTTCTACCACCGTTCGCATTTCTCTTTCTATTCTGCCATTCTGTTCAGGAGTATATGCATTTGATTTTTGATGAAGTACTCCAAGCTCCTCCAATAGTCTTTCAGTGATTACATTCTTAATTTCTGTCCCATTATCTGACTTTAGACACTTGACGTTTCTGCCAAACTGATTTTCAGCCAATTTTAAGAAAGTTTTTAGTTTCGATGCAGCCTCATCTTTGGTTTTTAGGAAGTATACAGTGCGAAAATGCGAGAAATCATCCTTGAACAGCAAAAAATACTTAGCTCCAGCCAATGATAAAATGTTCATTTCACATAAGTCAACGTGAATTTTATCCAAAGGTTTTGCAGCGACTTTTGGATTTGTTGGATGTGAGACACGGTGCTGCTTTCCATATATGCACCCTGTGCATGTGTAGTTCTCCCAATCATCTGTATATTTGATATTATGTCTTTTTAAAATGTCTGACATACCTTATGTTTTGATGAGCCAATTTTTCGTGCCACATCCTGATGGATGTATTTACCAGACATTTGTTTAATTCCTCTTGACGAAACATCATTTGATACAGTTTTCCATCTCGTTTGGCAATTGCTACAGTTTCCTTGGTATCTACTGTTTCAAAGACAGACTGATCTGCATTCGCAGTTTCTACATAACCTTTATCTAACATTTGTGTCACAGAAAATAAATTGAAGGTTAGTTTTGGCACATATAGAACATTCTTTAAAACAATTTTACACCAATCTGTTCCATTGAACGCTTCCAGGTGTATATCACCAATTTCGACACCTTCCAGTTCCGCACCATCACCAATCATGACCATGATTGGTTGTTCAAGCTTCACAGAGTTGGTTATCCAGTCTACCCTAGATGTCATGTGCTGCGTAGCAGCACAGTCTTGATACCATTCGGTGTTGCACTCAGCCCTGGAATTTTTGCTCTTCAATTCTGCTGTCGTTAGGCCCACGGTGATGAAAGCTCGGCGATCTGACTTTCTGGAATCACTTGGACTGGATTTAAAATTCTTTTCACTAGTATTTCTGACATTTGTGGTTTTTGGACATTCTCTTGCAAAGTGACCTTTCTGGTTGCAGACATTGCAGGCGTAATTGTTCTTGCAGTATGTAATGTATTTGGCGCATGGCCTGTTTTTGCAATGTTTCTTGACGTGACCCTTCATTCCACACTTGAAGCATTCTACGGGTGAGTTTTCCTGCGAATTGGACTTCCAAGACATCTTACCAGAGCTTGTGACTAGAGCATTTGAAGATTCAGGTTTCTTTTCTTTTTCGGTTTCAGTCAATCTGTCTTCTTCCAGTCGCAGACGTTCAATTAGTTTGTCGAGTGTCTTGTCTGTTCCACTTACATTGTCCCATGCAGTACGAAAATGATGAAGTCTAGGTGGCAGTATTCCCAGAATTCTTGTCATCGTCCAAGTATCCCGTACTTCTTCGCCTTCAGCTGTTAAATCCTCTGCGTATTGCTGAATTGTTAGACAGTTTTCAACAGTCGATTTTGTGACGTCATATTTGTAACTGAAAAAAGTCTTTGCAGACCTTCAATTGTGAGATCGGATTTCCTTCCGTAAATTATTTCCAGTTTGTTGAGCATTTGCTGCGCGGTTTTACAATTTGCTATATTTTTGGCTATATTACTACTCACGTTTAGACCTGTGAGTGCTTGTGCTCCTGGTCTTTCCTGATCCATGATTTTACATGTACATCTGCGTTTGACCCATCAGGTTTCACTTCCAACCCTGTTGCGACTGAAAATAGATCCTTCGCTTTCAGAGCTAGATTCAGTTTGAATCTCCAAGAGATATAGTTCACTTCTCCTTGCGAATCTTCGGACAGTACTTCCATTTGTGACTTAATAGAATCCATGGCTACCGTTTGTACGGTATTTGTATGTGTATAGTAAGAAAAAAAATTCAGTTATTTTCCAAACCTTCAAAGAAAATCTTCATGCAAAGCATGCAGTCAGGCAATATAAGCAGTCTAATACAGCACTAAGGGGCCCATAACCTGTTGTTACGGAATTTCAATTAATCAGACACGTGTTTAATTGTGAAGGTTAAAAAAAATAATATATTTGGCTTTGCAATGCCTATACAAATACAAAAAGAAAAATAGTACACTACACGCTAAAGCTAGTGCGTGATTTAACAACAGTCTTTGGAATTATTGCACACCGACATAAAAAAAAGAACAGGCAACCGACCATGCGGACAGACAAACAACGACAACGACGAATTTCAAATATACCGAACAGCCACACAATTCACACTCAGTCGTACCAACGCACAGGCACGCTACAAACGCAATCATACAAGTGCGCAGGCATACCACACACGCAGTCATACCAACACACAGAATAAACTTAAGACAATATAAGAAAATGTAATTAACAGTTCTTAACAATAGATGATCGCGACAATTGCTGCCTTTTACGCGACGGTTCAATTTGTATTATTTCGTCTATTTGCCCGTACGACAATACTTATAGATTAGGATTGAAACGGTTTGAAAACGTTGATAAGTTTTATGACATACCATCGATATGCTCAATATATTTGGACATTTTTAAATGTACCACATTGAGCACAGAAATAACATTTACCAGCTTAGACAATGTCAAGAGAAAATGTTATCGAATGCCGTTAAACAATACACATGAAAACTACGGTAATGCATTGGGAATCTCCCAATGGGTTGTCGCAGTACTCGCGCACGCTGAAACAGCGTAATGACATTTCATAGTTTTTTCAAATTTCGTTATTTTTAATTTCTTTAATTGTCATTGCCACCAATTTTAATGCCATTCCATTCCCTTTTGCAGGTGCAAGAATCACATAGTGGAGTAGGCCTACTGGGGACACCACTTTAACAAAAAACGCATTATCAATAGTACCTCCAGGGTAATGCGGAAATCTATTGGCACCGTTGCAAAAGTAAATCCATGGGAGAAATTCAGGAACGATGGGAAATGCGAAGGAACTGGCATTGTCCGCGCAAGCCAAGGTTTGTAAAACTTTATTTGTACAATTGCATATTGAATAATATGAGAGTAAAATGTACTGTGAGTTGTAATTTGTAATTAATATGTTTCCAGATTGGACCATGCATGGATATTCGAGTGCAAAGAGTTGAGGTCGTTGGATTCTTCTCGACACAAGCTAGAATTATTTAAAATGTCTAAAATTTTGAAGATGTTAATTGTACACCAACTCCTTGCGATGATATCCATGCAGTAATTTAAAATTGATAATATTTAAACAGTGAAATAAATGTATAATAGTCGTACAAAATATAAATTTTCTTTCCCGTCGAATGAAATGAAAATGAAATTCCTTTTTTGAAATATAACAGGCCCTCCGGGCGGGTTGCTCTCTCTCTCTGTATCTCTCTCTCACTCTCTCTCTGACTCTCCCGCTGTATCTCTCTCTCTCTCTCTCTCTCTCTCTCTGACTCTATCTCTGTTTCTCTCTGTTTCTCTCTCTCTCTCTCTCTCTCTCTCTCTCTCTCTCTCTCTCTCTCTCTGACTCACTCTCACTTCCTCTCCTACTCTGGAAGGTTTTAGTGCAAACCGCATTCGAAAAAGTCCATCCGATCAGAAGTTATAAGCAGAAACATGCCGAAAAGAGGGGGAAAAAGTAGTAATTACGTCACAACTTTTGAACCAATGGGCTTTTTTGAACGCTCTTTGCTCTTAAACCTTCCCGTGGAGAAGCCGCGTCTAACGGTCCAAGCCCCAGCTTTCTACATTGAGCCGTTCTCAATTGATGCCGTTACAAACAGACAGACAGACACGATTTTATTATATACTAGCTGCTCGTGGCGTGCCTTCGGCACGCCCTCGTAGCTAGGCCCTCCGGGCGGGCCCCCCCCCCTTGTTGGTGGTGCACAATGCGCGCACCAATGTCATCACAACTTTTGAACGACCTGACTTTTGCATGGACAGAATTTCATGTCAACCAAATGATTTATTTTCGTGTATTAACTTTGAAATCACAATAGGTCTCAAGATGTTTTACTTACATTTCTATTTCGATTGCGAGATCGATGTTAATGTACACAATCAAAACAAAGAAATGCTTTATTTCAATTGGTTTTCTGTGATATCAACATTTCTCATTGCAATGCATTATTTTTTAAAAGCATGTACGTGCTGAAGGTGTTTGTCATAATCTATTACGTCCAATTCCATTTCGCGTTGCTCTGTAGTTTACCTCTCTCTCTCTCTTTCTCTCTCTCTATCCCTCCCTCACTCTGTCTCTGAAACGTTTTAGAGCAAATCCCATTCGAAAAAGTCCATTCGTTGATAAGTTACTGTCGGTGTCAGTGACAGTGACAGTGTCAATGTGAATGTATTTGTGAAAGTCAATGTGAATGTCAATGTGAATGTGAATGTGAATGTGAATGTCAATGTCAATGTGAATGTGAATGTGAATGTCAATGTGAATGTGAATGTGAATGTGAATGTGAATGTGAATGTCAATGTGAATGTGAATGTGAATGTGAATGTGAATGTCAATGTGAATGTCAATGTGAATGTCAATGTGAATGTCAATGTCAATGTCAATGTCAATGTCAGTGTCAGTGTCAGTGTCAATGTCAATGTCAATGTCAATGTGAATGTGAGTGTCAATGTGAATGTGAATGTGAATGTGAATGTGAATGACAATGTCAATGTCAATGTCAATGTGAATGTCAATGCCAATGTGAATGTGAATGACAATGTCAATGTGAATGTCAATGTCAATGTCAATGTCAATGTCAATGTCAATGTCAATGTCAATGTCAATGTCAATGTGAATGTCAATGTGAATGTCAATGTGAATTTCAATGTGATTGTAAATGTGAATGTCAATGTGAATGTCAATGTCAATGTCAATGTCAATGTCAATGTCAATGTCAATGTCAATGTCAATGTCAATGTCAATGTCAATGTCAATGTCAATGTCAATGTCAATGTCAATGTCAATAGCAATGTCAATGTCAATGTCAATAGCAATGTCAATGTCAATGTCAATGTCAATGTCAATGTCAATGTCAATGTCAATGTCAATGTCAATGTCAATGTCAATGTCAATGTCAATGTCAATGTCAATGTCAATGTCAATGTCAATGTCAATGTCAATGTCAATGTCAATGTGAATATCAATGTGAATGTCAATGTGAATGTCAATGTGAATGTGAATGTGAATGTCAATGTGAATGTCAATGTCAATGCGAATGTCAATGCGAATGTCAATGTCAATGTCAATGTGAATGTGAATGTGAATGTGAATGTGAATGTGAATGTGAATGTGAATGTGAATGTGAATGTGAATGTGAATGTGAATGTGAATGTGAATGTGAATGTGAATGTCAATGTGAATGTCAATGTCAATGTGAATGTCAATGTGAATGTGAATGTGAATGTCAATGTCAATGTGAATGTGAATGTCAATGTGAATGTCAATGTCAATGTCAATGTGAATGTCAATGTCAATGTCAATGTCAATGTCAATGTCAATGTCAATGTCAATGTCAATGTCAATGTCAATGCCAATGTCAATGCCAATGTCAATATCAATGTGAATGTGAATGTGAATGTCAATGTGAATGTGAATGTCAATGTCAATGTCAATGTCAATGTCAATGTCAATGTCAATGTCAATGTGAATGTCAATGTGAATGTCAATGTGAATTTCAATGTGATTGTAAATGTGAATGTCAATGTGAATGTCAATGTCAATGTCAATGTCAATGTCAATGTCAATGTCAATGTCAATGTCAATGTCAATGTCAATGTCAATGTCAATGTCAATGTCAATGTCAATGTCAATGTGAATGTCAATGTCAATGTCAATGTCAATGTCAATGTCAATGTCAATGTCAATGTCAATGTCAATGTCAATGTCAATGTCAATGTCAATGTCAATGTCAATGTCAATGTCAATGTCAATGTCAATGTCAATGTCAATAGCAATGTCAATGTCAATGTCAATGTCAATGTCAATGTCAATGTCAATGTCAATGTCAATGTCAATGTCAATGTCAATGTCAATGTCAATGTCAATGTGAATATCAATGTGAATGTCAATGTGAATGTGAATGTGAATGTGAATGTGAATGTCAATGTGAATGTGAATGTCAATGTCAATGTGAATGTCAATGTGAATGTCAATGTCAATGTCAATGTGAATGTGAATGTGAATGTGAATGTGAATGTGAATGTGAATGTGAATGTGAATGTGAATGTGAATGTGAATGTGAATGTGAATGTGAATGTGAATGTCAATGTGAATGTCAATGTCAATGTCAATGTCAATGTCAATGTGAATGTGAATGTCAATGTCAATGTGAATGTGAATGTGAATGTGAATGTGAATGTGAATGTGAATGTGAATGTGAATGTGAATGTGAATGTCAATGTCAATGTCAATGTCAATGTCAATGTCAATGTCAATGACAATGTCAATGTGAATGTCAATGTGAATGTGAATGTGAATGTGAATGTCAATGTCAATGTCAATGTCAATGTCAATGTCAATGTCAATGTCAATGCCAATGTCAATGTCAATGTCAATGTCAATGTCAATGTCAATGTGAATGTCAATGTCAATTGGAATGTGACTGGGAATTCTATTTCTCTCTCTCTCTCTCTTTTGCTCTCTCTCTCTCTCTCTCTCTCTCTCTGACACTCTCTCTCTCTGACACACTCTCTCTCTCTCTCTCTTTCTCTCTCTCAGGAAGTTTTCAGAGAAAACCGCATTCGAAAAAGTCCATTCAATCAAAAGTTATAAGTAGAAAGTGCCCCCTCCCCCCTCTCTCTCCCTCACCCCCCCCCACTCTGACACTCTCTCTCTTTCTCTCTCTCGCAGGAAGGTTTTAGAGAAAACCGCATTCGAAAAAGTCCATTCAATCAAAAGTTATAAGCAGAAACGTGCCCTCTCCCCCCCCTCTCTCTCCCTCTCTCCACCCCCTCTCTCTGACTCTCTCTCTCTCTCTTTCTCTCTCTCTCAGGAAGGTTTTAGAGAAAATCGCATTCGAAAAAGTCCATTCAATCAAAAGTTATAGCGGAAATGTGTCCTCTCTCCCCCCGTCTCTCTCCCTCACCCCCCCCCCACTCTGACACTCTCTCTCTTTCTCTCTCTCGCAGGAAGGTTTCAGAGAAAACCGCATTCGAAAAAGTCCATTCAATTAAAAGTTATAAGCAGAAACGTGCCCTCTCCCCCCTCTCTCTCTCAACCTCTCTCCCCCCTCTCTCTCTCAACCTCTCTCCCCCCTCTCTCCCCCCTGTCTCTCTGAATCTCTCTCTCTTTTTCTCTCTCACTCAGGAAGGTTTTGGAGAAAACCGCATTCGAAAAAGTCCATTCAATCAAAAGTTATAGCGGAAATGTGTCCTCTCTCCCACCCCCCTCTGTCTCACCCTCTCCCCCTCTCTCTCTGTCTCTCTCTCTCTTTCTCTCTTTCAGGAATGTTTTAGAGAAAACCGCATTCGTAAAAGTCCATTCAATCAAAAGTTATAGCGGAAATGTGTCCTCTCTCCCCCCCCTCTCTCTCACTCTCTCCCCCTCTCTCTCTGTCTCTCTCTCTCTTTCTCTCTTTCAGGAAGGTTTCAGAGAAAACCGCATTCGAAAATGTCGATTCAACCAAAAGTTATAAGCAGAAACGTGCCCCCTCTCCCCCCTCTCTCTCCCTCTCTCCCCCCCTCTCTCTGACTCTCTCTCTCTTTCTCTCTCTCGCAGGAAGGTTTAAGAGAAAACCGCATTCGAAAAAATCCATTTAATCAAAAGTTATAAGCAGAAACGTGCCCACTCTCCCCCCTCTCTCTCCCTCTCTCCCCCCCCTCTCTCTCTGACTTTCTCTCTCTTTCTCTCTCTCGCAGACAGGTTTTAGAGAAAACCGCATTCGAAAAAGTCCATTCAATCAAAAGTTATAAGCAGAAACGTGCCCAGAAGTGGGCGAAAAAGTGGTGATGGTGTCACTTGTGACGTCACAACTTTTGAACCAATAGACTTTTACGAATGATCTTGACTCTAAAACCTAATCCAAGAAACGCCGCGTCTAATGGTCCAAACCGCACATTTGTACGTTTAGCCGTTCTCAAGTGATGCCGTTACAAACATACAGACAGACACGATTTTATTATATATAGAGACTAGCTGCTCGTGGCGTGCCTTCGGCACGCCCTCGTAGCTAGGCCCTCCGGGCGGGCCCCCCCCTTGTTGGTGGTGCACAATGCGCGCACCAATGTCATCACAACTTTTGAACGACCTGACTTTTGCATGGACAGAATTTCATGTCAACCAAATGATTTATTTTCGTGTATTAACTTTGAAATCACAATAGGTCTCAAGATGTTTTACTTACATTTCTATTTCGATTGCGAGATCGATGTTAATGTACACAATCAAAACAAAGAAATGCTTTATTTCAATTGGTTTTCTGTGATATCAACATTTCTCATTGCAATGCATTATTTTTTAAAAGCATGTACGTGCTGAAGGTGTTTGTCATAATCTATTACATCCAATTCCATTTCGCGTTGCTCTGTAGTTTACCTCTCTCTCTCTCTTTCTCTCTCTCTATCCCTCCCTCACTCTGTCTCTGAAACGTTTTAGAGCAAATCCCATTCGAAAAAGTCCATT
>OU744324.1:38159111-38164111 GCA_916610235.2 Lasioglossum morio | reverse complement strand
TGTCAATGTCAACGTCAATGTCAATTGGAATGTGAATGTGAATTCTATCTCTCTCTCTCTCTCTCTGTCTGACTCACTCTCTCTCTCTTTTGCTCTCTCTCTCTCTCTCTCTCTCTCTGACTCTCTCTCTCTTTCTCTCTCTCTGGGAGTTTTCACAGAAAACCGCATTCGAAAAAGTCCATTCAATCAAAAGTTATAAGTAGAAACGTGCCCCCTCCCCCCCTCTCCCCCCTCTCTCTCTGACCCTCTCTCTCTTTCTCTCTCTCTCAGGAAGGTTTCAGAGAAAACCGCATTCGAAAAAGTCCATTCAATCAAAAGTTATAAGTAGAAACGTGCCCCCTCTCCCCCCTCTATCTCCCTCTCCCCCCCCTCTCTCTGACGCTCTCTCTCTTTCTCTCTCTCGCAGGAAGGTTTTGGAGAAAACCGCATTCGAAAAAGTCCATTCAATCAAAAGTTATAAGCAGAAATGTGCCCCCTCTCCCCCCTCTCTCTCCCTCTCTCCCCCCTCTCTCTCTGACTCTCTCTCTCTCGCTCTCTCTTTCTCTCTCTCTCAGGAAGTTTTCAGAGAAAACCGCATTCGAAAAAGTCCATTCAATCAAAAGTTATAAGTAGAAACGTGCCCCCTCTCCCCCTCTCTCTCCCTCTCACCCCCCCTCTCTCCCCCCCTCTCTCTGACCCTCTCTCTCTTTCTCTCTCTCGCAGAAATGTTTTAGAGAAAACCGCATTCGAAAAAGTCTATTCAATCAAAAGTTATAAGCAGAAACGTGCCCAAAAGTGGGCGAAAAAGTGGTGATGGTGTCACTTGTGACGTCACAACTTTTGAACCAATAGACTTTTACGAATGATCTTTACTCTAAAACCTATTCCAAGAAACGCCGCGTCTAATGGTCCAAACCGCAGCTTTGTACGTTTAGCCGTTCTCAAGTGATGCCGTTACAAACATACATACAGACATACAGACATACAGACAGACACGATTTTATTATATATAGAGATAGAGACTAGCTGCTCGTGGCGTGCCTTCGGCACGCCCTCGTAGCTAGGCCCTCCGGGCGGGCCCCCCCCCCTTGTTGGTGGTGCACAATGCGCGCACCAATGTCATCACAACTTTTGAACGACCTGACTTTTGCATGGACAGAATTTCATGTCAACCAAATGATTTATTTTCGTGTATTAACTTTGAAATCACAATAGGTCTCAAGATGTTTTACTTACATTTCTATTTCGATTGCGAGATCGATGTTAATGTACACAATCAAAACAAAGAAATGCTTTATTTCAATTGGTTTTCTGTGATATCAACATTTCTCATTGCAATGCATTATTTTTTAAAAGCATGTACGTGCTCAAGGTGTTTGTCATAATCTATTACGTCCAATTCCATTTCGCGTTGCTCTGTAGTTTACCTCTCTCTCTCTCTTTCTCTCTCTCTATCCCTCCCTCACTCTGTCTCTGAAACGTTTTAGAGCAAATCCCATTCGAAAAAGTCCATTCGTTGATAAGTTACTGTCGGTGTCAGTGACAGTGACAGTGTCAATGTGAATGTATTTGTGAAAGTCAATGTGAATGTCAATGTGAATGTGAATGTGAATGTGAATGTCAATGTCAATGTGAATGTGAATGTGAATGTCAATGTCAATGTGAATGTGAATGTGAATGTGAATGTGAATGTCAATGTGAATGTGAATGTGAATGTGAATGTGAATGTCAATGTGAATGTCAATGTGAATGTCAATGTGAATGTCAATGTCAATGTCAATGTCAATGTCAGTGTCAGTGTCAGTGTCAATGTCAATGTCAATGTCAATGTGAATGTGAGTGTCAATGTGAATGTGAATGTGAATGTGAATGTGAATGTGAATGACAATGTCAATGTCAATGTCAATGTGAATGTCAATGCCAATGTGAATGTGAATGACAATGTCAATGTGAATGTGAATGTCAATGTCAATGTCAATGTCAATGTCAATGTCAATGTCAACGTCAACGTCAACGTCAACGTCAACGTCAACGTCAACGTCAACGTCAACGTCAACGTCAACGTCAACGTCAACGTCAACGTCAACGTCAACGTCAACGTCAACGTCAACGTCAACGTCAACGTCAATGTCAATGTCAATGTGAATGTCAATGTGAATGTAAATGTCAATGTCAATGTCAATGTCAATGTCAATGTCAATGTCAATGTCAATGTCAATCTCAATGTCAATGTCAATGCCAAGTCAATGTCATTGTCAATGTCAATGTCAATGTCAATGTCAATGCCAATGTCAATGTCAATGCCAATGTCAATGTCAATGTCAATGTCAGTGTCAGTGTCAATGTCAATGTCAATGTCAATGTCAATGTCAATGTGAATGTCAATGTCAATGTCAATGTCAATGTGAATGTGAATGTCAATGTCAATGTCAATGTCAATGTCAATGTCAATGTCAATGTCAATGTCAATGTCAATGACAATGTCAATGTCAATGTCAATGTCAATGTCAATGTGAATGTGAATGTCAATGTCAATGTCAATGTCAATGTGAATGTGAATGTGAATGTCAATGTGAATGTGAATGTGAATGTGAATGTGAATGTGAATGTCAATGTGAATGTCAATGTGAATGTCAATGTGAATGTCAATGTCAATGTCAATGTCAATGTCAGTGTCAGTGTCAGTGTCAATGTCAATGTCAATGTGAATGTGAGTGTCAATGTGAATGTGAATGTGAATGACAATGTCAATGTCAATGTCAATGTGAATGTCAATGCCAATGTGAATGTGAATGACAATGTCAATGTCAATGTCAATGTCAATGTGAATGTCAATGTCAATGTCAATGTCAATGTGAATGTGAATGTGAATGTGAATGTGAATGTGAATGTGAATGTGAATGTGAATGTGAATGTGAATGTCAATGTCAATGTGAATGTGAATGTCAATGTCAATGTCAATGTGAATGTCAATGTGAATGTCAATGTGAATGTCAATGTGAATGTCAATGTCAATGTGAATGTCAATGTGAATGTCAATGTCAATGTCAATGTGAATGTCAATGTCAATGTCAATGTCAATGTCAATGTCAATGTCAATGTCAATGTCAATGTCAATGTCAATGTCAATGTCAATGTCAATGCCAATGTCAATGCCAATGTCAATATCAATGTGAATGTGAATGTGAATGTCCATGTGAATGTCAATGTCAATGTGAATGTGAATGTCAATGTCAATGTCAATGTCAATGTCAATGTCAATGTGAATGTCAATGTGAATGTCAATGTGAATTTCAATGTGATTGTAAATGTGAATGTCAATGTGAATGTCAATGTTAATGTCAATGTCAATGTCAATGTCAATGTCAATGTCAATGTCAATGTCAATGTCAATGTCAATGTCAATGTCAATGTCAATGTGAATGTGAATGTGAATGTGAATGTGAATGTGAATGTGAATGTGAATGTGAATGTCAATGTGAATGTGAATGTGAATGTGAATGTCAATGTCAATGTGAATGTCAATGTCAATGTGAATGTGAATGTGAATGTGAATGTCAATGTGAATGTCAATGTGAATGTGAATGTGAATGTGAATGTGAATGTGAATGTGAATGTGAATGTCAATGTCAATGTCAATGTCAATGTCAATGTCAATGACAATGTCAATGTCAATGTCAATGTCAATGTCAATGTCAATGTGAATGTGAATGTGAATGTCAATGTGAATGTGAATGTGAATGTGAATGTCAATGTGAATGTGAATGTGAATGTGAATGTGAATGTGAATGTGAATGTGAATGTCAATGTGAATGTCAATGTGAATGTCAATGTGAATGTCAATGTCAATGTCAATGTCAGTGTCAGTGTCAGTGTCAATGTCAATGTCAATGTCAATGTGAATGTGAGTGTCAATGTGAATGTGAATGTGAATGTGAATGTGAATGACAACGTCAATGTCAATGTCAATGTGAATGTCAATATGAATGTCAATGTCAATGTGAATGTGAATGTGAATGTGAATGTGAATGTGAATGTGAATGTGAATGTGAATGTGAATGTGAATGTGTATGTGAATGTCAATGTCAATGTCAATGTGAATGTGAATGTGAATGTGAATGTGAATGTGAATGTGAATGTGAATGTGAATGTGAATGTGAATGTGAATGTGAATGTGAATGTGAATGTGAATGTGAATGTGAATGTGAATGTCAATGTCAATGTCAATGTGAATGTCAATGTGAATGTCAATGTGAATGTCAATGTCAATGTGAATGTCAATGTCAATGTGAATGTCAATGTGAATGTCAATGTCAATGTGAATGTCAATGTCAATGTCAATGTCAATGTCAATGTCAATGTCAATGTCAATGTCAATGTCAATGTCAATGTCAATGTCAATGCCAATGTCAATGCCAATGTCAATATCAATGTGAATGTGAATGTGAATGTCCATGTGAATGTCAATGTCAATGTGAATGTGAATGTGAATGTCAATGTCAATGTCAATGTCAATGTCAATGTCAATGTGAATGTCAATGTGAATTTCAATGTGATTGTAAATGTGAATGTCAATGTGAATGTCAATGTGAATGTCAATGTTAATGTCAATGTCAATGTCAATGTCAATGTCAATGTCAATGTCAATGTCAATGTCAATGTCAATGTGAATGTGAATGTGAATGTGAATGTGAATGTGAATGTGAATGTGAATGTGAATGTGAATGTGAATGTCAATGTGAATGTGAATGTGAATGTGAATGTCAATGTCAATGTGAATGTCAATGTCAATGTGAATGTGAATGTGAATGTCAATGTGAATGTCAATGTGAATGTGAATGTGAATGTGAATGTGAATGTGAATGTGAATGTGAATGTCAATGTCAATGTCAATGTCAATGTCAATGACAATGTCAATGTCAATGTCAATGTCAATGTCAATGTCAATGTGAATGTGAATGTGAATGTCAATGTGAATGTGAATGTGAATGTGAATGTCAATGTGAATGTGAATGTGAATG
>OU744324.1:38151611-38154111 GCA_916610235.2 Lasioglossum morio | reverse complement strand
TGAATGTGAATGTCAATGTCAATGTGAATGTCAATGTGAATGTCAATGTGAATGTCAATATGAATGTCAATGTGAATGACAATGTGAATTTCAATGTGAATTTCAATGTGAATGTCAATGTCAATGTCAATGTCAGTGTCAATGTCAATGCCAATGTCAATGTCAATGTCAAAGTCAAAGTCAATGTCAATGTCAATGTCAATGTCAATGTCAATGTCAATGACAATGTCAATGTCAATGTCAATGTCAATGTCAATGTCAATGTCAATGTCAATGTCAATGTGAATGTCAATGTGAATGTCAATGTGAATGTCAATGTGAATTTCAATGTGAATTTCAATGTGAATGTCAATGTCAATGTCAATGTCAGTGTCAATGTCAATGCCAATGTCAATGTCAAAGTCAAAGTCAATGTCAATGTCAATGTCAATGTCAATGTCAATGTCAATGTCAATGTCAATGTCAATGTCAATGTCAATGTCAATGACAATGTCAATGTCAATGTCAATGTCAATGTCAATGTCAATGTCAATGTCAATGTCAATGTGAATGTCAATGTGAATGTCAATGTGAATGTCAATGTGAATGTGAATGTGAATGTGAATGTCAATGTCAATGTCAATGTGAATGTGAATGTGAATGTGAATGTGAATGTGAATGTCAATGTCAATCTCAATCTCAATGTCAATGTCAATGTCAATGTGAATGTCAAGGTGAATGTCAATGTCAATGTCAATGTGAATGTGAATGTGAATGTGAATGTGAATGTCAATGTCAATCTCAATCTCAATGTCAATGTCAATGTCAATGTCAATGTCAATGTCAATGTGAATGTGAATGTCAATGTCAATGTGAATGTCAATGTGAATGTCAATGTGAATGTCAATGTGAATGTCAATGTGAATGACAATGTGAATTTCAATGTGAATTTCAATGTGAATGTCAATGTCAATGTCAATGTCAGTGTCAATGTCAATGCCAATGTCAATGTCAATGTCAAAGTCAAAGTCAAAGTCAATGTCAATGTCAATGTCAATGTCAATGTCAATGTCAATGACAATGTCAATGTCAATGTCAATGTCAATGTCAATGTCAATGTCAATGTCAATGTCAATGTGAATGTCAATGTGAATGTCAATGTGAATGTGAATGTGAATGTGAATGTGAATGTCAATGTCAATGTCAATGTGAATGTGAATGTGAATGTGAATGTGAATGTGAATGTGAATGTGAATGTGAATGTGAATGTGAATGTCAATGTCAATGTGAATGTCAATGTGAATGTCAATGTGAATGTCAATGTCAATGTCAATGTCAATGTCAGTGTCAGTGTCAGTGTCAATGTCAATGTCAATGTCAATGTGAATGTGAGTGTCAATGTGAATGTGAATGTGAATGTGAATGTGAATGACAATGTCAATGTCAATGTCAATGTGAATGTCAATGCCAATGTGAATGTGAATGACAATGTCAATGTGAATGTGAATGTCAATGTCAATGTCAATGTCAATGTCAATGTCAACGTCAACGTCAACGTCAACGTCAACGTCAACGTCAACGTCAACGTCAACGTCAACGTCAACGTCAACGTCAACGTCAACGTCAACGTCAACGTCAACGTCAACGTCAACGTCAACGTCAACGTCAACGTCAACGTCAACGTCAACGTCAACGTCAACGTCAACGTCAACGTCAACGTCAACGTCAACGTCAACGTCAATGTCAATGTGAATGTCAATGTGAATGTGAATGTAAATGTAAATGTCAATGTCAATGTCAATGTCAATGTCAATGTCAATGTCAATGTCAATCTCAATGTCAATGTCAATGCCAAGTCAATGTCATTGTCAATGTCAATGTCAATGTCAATGTCAATGCCAATGTCAATGTCAATGCCAATGTCAATGTCAATGTCAATGTCAGTGTCAATGTCAATGTCAATGTCAATGTCAATGTCAATGTCAATGTGAATGTCAATGTGAATGTCAATGTCAATGTGAATGACAATGTCAATGTCAATGTCAATGTCAATGTCAATGTGAATGTCAATGTGAATGTGAATGTCAATGTGAATGTCAATGTGAATGTCAATGTGAAAGTCAATGTGAATGTGAATGTCAATGTCAATGTCAATGTCAATGTCAATGTCAATGTGAATGTGAATGTGAATGTGAATGTCAAGGTCAATGTCAATGTCAATGTCAATGTCAATGTCAATGTCAATGTCAATGTCAATGTCAATGTTAATCTCAATGTCAATGTCAATGCCAAGTCAATGTCAATGTCAATGTCAATGTCAATGTCAATGTCAATGTCAATGTCAATGTCAATGTCAATGTCAATGTCAATGTCAATGTCAATGTCAATGTCAATGTGAATGTCAATGTGAATGTCAATGTGAATGTCAATGTGAATGTCAATGTGAATGTCAATGTGAATGTCAACGTAAATGTGAATGTGAATGTCAATGTCAATGTGAATGTGAATGTGAATGTGAATG
>OU744324.1:38141611-38149111 GCA_916610235.2 Lasioglossum morio | reverse complement strand
CCTCGTAGCTAGGCCCTCCGGGCGGGCCCCCCCCCTTGTTGGTGGTGCACAATGCGCGCACCAATGTCATCACAACTTTTGAACGACCTGACTTTTGCATGGACAGAATTTCATGTCAACCAAATGATTTATTTTCGTGTATTAACTTTGAAATCACAATAGGTCTCAAGATGTTTTACTTACATTTCTATTTCGATTGCGAGATCGATGTTAATGTACACAATCAAAACAAAGAAATGCTTTATTTCAATTGGTTTTCTGTGATATCAACATTTCTCATTGCAATGCATTATTTTTTAAAAGCATGTACGTGCTGAAGGTGTTTGTCATAATCTATTACGTCCAATTCCATTTCGCGTTGCTCTGTAGTTTACCTCTCTCTCTCTCTTTCTCTCTCTCTATCCCTCCCTCACTCTGTCTCTGAAACGTTTTAGAGCAAATCCCATTCGAAAAAGTCCATTCGTTGATAAGTTACTGTCGGTGTCAGTGACAGTGACAGTGTCAATGTGAATGTATTTGTGAAAGTCAATGTGAATGTCAATGTGAATGTGAATGTGAATGTGAATGTCAATGTCAATGTCAATGTCAATGTCAATGTGAATGTCAATGTCAATGTCAATGTCAATGTGAATGTCAATGTGAATGTGAATGTGAATGTGAATGTGAATGTCAATGTGAATGTGAATGTGAATGTGAATGTGAATGTGAATGTGAATGTGAATGTGAATGTGAATGACAATGTCAATGTCAATGTCAATGTCAATGTGAATGTCAATGTCAATGTCAATGTCAATGTCAATGTCAATGTCAATGTCAATGTCAATGTCAATGTCAATGTCAATGTCAATGTCAATGCCAATGTCAATGCCAATGTCAATATCAATGTGAATGTGAATGTGAATGTCCATGTGAATGTCAATGTCAATGTGAATGTGAATGTCAATGTCAATGTCAATGTCAATGTCAATGTGAATGTCAATGTGAATGTCAATGTGAATTTCAATGTGATTGTAAATGTGAATGTCAATGTGAATGTCAATGTCAATGTCAATGTCAATGTCAATGTCAATGTCAATGTCAATGTCAATGTCAATGTCAATGTCAATGTCAATAGCAATGTCAATAGCAATGTCAATGTCAATGTCAATGTCAATGTCAATGTCAATGTCAATGTCAATGTCAATGTCAATGTCAATGTCAATGTCAATGTCAATGTCAATGTCAATGTGAATGTCAATGTCAATGTCAATGTGAATGTCATTGTGAATGTCAACGTAAATGTGAATGTGAATGTCAATGTCAATGTGAATGTGAATGTGAATGTGAATGTGAATGTGAATGTGAATGTGAATGTGAATGTCAATGTCAATGTCAATGTCAGTGTCAGTGTCAGTGTCAGTGTCAGTGTCAATGTCAGTGTCAGTGTCTGTGTCAATATCAATGTCAATGTCAATGTCAATGTCAATGTCAATTGGAATGTGAATGTGAATTCTATCTCTCTCTCTCTCTCTGTCTGATTCAGTCTCTCTCTCTCTTTTGCTCTCTCTCTCTCTCTCTGTCTGACTCACTCTCTTTCTCTTTTGCTCTCTCTCTCTCTCTCTCTCTGACTCTCTCTCTCTTTCTCTCTCTCGCAGGAAGGTTTTAGAGAAAACCGCATTCGAAAAAGTCCATTCAATCAAAAGTTATAAGCAGAAATGTGTCCTCTCTCCCCCCCCTCACTCTCTCCCTCTCTCCCCCCTCTCTCTTTGACTCTCTCTCTCTCTCTCTTTCTCTCTCTCAGGAAGGTTTCAGAGAAAACCGCATTCGAAAAAGTCCATTCAATCAAAAGTTATAAGTAGAAACGTGCCCCCTCTCCCCCCTCTATCTCCCTCTCCCCCCCCTCTCTCTGACGCTCTCTCTCTTTCTCTCTCTCGCAGGAAGGTTTTGGAGAAAACCGCATTCGAAAAAGTCCATTCAATCAAAAGTTATAAGCAGAAATGTGCCCCCTCTCCCCCCTCTCTCTCTGACTCTCTCTCTCTCGCTCTCTCTTTCTCTCTCTCTCAGGAAGTTTTCAGAGAAAACCGCATTCGAAAAAGTCCATTCAATCAAAAGTTATAAGTAGAAACGTGCCCCCTCTCCCCCCTCTCTCTCCCTCTCACCCCCCCCTCTCTCCCCCCTCTCTCTGACCCTCTCTCTCTTTCTCTCTCTCGCAGAAATGTTTTAGAGAAAACCGCATTCGAAAAAGTCTATTCAATCAAAAGTTATAAGCAGAAACGTGCCCAAAAGTGGGCGAAAAAGTGGTGATGGTGTCACTTGTGACGTCACAACTTTTGAACCAATAGACTTTTACGAATGATCTTTACTCTAAAACCTAATCCAAGAAACGCCGCGTCTAATGGTCCAAACCGCACATTTGTACGTTTAGCCGTTCTCAAGTGATGCCGTTACAAACATACATACAGACATACAGACAGACACGATTTTATTATATACTAGCTGCTCGCGGCGTGCCTCCGGCACGCCCTCGTAGCTAGGCCCTCCGGGCGGGTTGCCCTTGCGGGCGGCGCACAGTGCGCGTACCAATGATGTCACAACTTCTGAACGACTGGACTTTCGCATGGACAGAATTTCATATCAACCAAATGATTTATTTTCTTGTATTAACTTTGAAATCACCTTAAATTTCGAAGTGTTTTATTTACATTTCGATTTTGATTGCGAGATCGATGTTAATGTACATAATGAAAACAAAGAAATGCTTTATTTCAATTGGTTTTCTGTGATATCAACATTTCTCATTGCAATGCATTATTTTTTAAAAGCATGTACGTGCTGAAGGTGTTTGTAATAATCTATTTCGTCCAATTCCATTTCGCGTTGCTCTGTAGTTCTACCTCTCTCTCTCTCTTTCTCTCTCTCTATCCCTCCCTCACTCTGTCTCAGGAAGGTTTTAGAGCAAATCCCATTCGAAAAAGTCCATTCGTTGATAAGTTACTGTCGGTGTCAGTGACAGTGACAGTGTCAATGTGAATGTATTTGTGAAAGTCAATGTGAATGTGAATGTGAATGTGAATGTGAATGTGAATGTCAATTTCAATGTGTATGTCAATGTGAATGTCAATGTCAATGTCAATGTCAATGTCAATGTCAAAGTCAATGTCAATGTCAATGTCAATGTCAATGTCAAAGTCAATGTCAATGTCAATGTCAATGTCAATGTCAATGTCAATGTCAATGTCAATGTCAATGTCAATGTCAATGTCAATGTCAATGTCAATGACAATGTCAATGTCAATGTCAATGTCAATGTCAATGTCAATGTCAATATCAATGTCAATGTCAATGTCAATGTCAATGTCAATGTCAATGTGAATGTCAATGTGAATGTCAATGTGAATGTCAATGTGAATGTCAATGTCAATGTCAATGTCAATGTGAATGTGAATGTGAATGTGAATGTGAATGTCAATGTCAATCTCAATCTCAATGTCAATGTCAATGTCAATGTGAATGTCAAGGTGAATGTCAATGTCAATGTCAATGTGAATGTGAATGTGAATGTGAATGTGAATGTCAATGTCAATCTCAATCTCAATGTCAATGTCAATGTCAATGTCAATGTCAATGTCAATGTCAATGTCAATGTCAATGTGAATGTCAATGTGAATGTCAATGTCAATGTGAATGACAAGGTGAATGTGAATGTCAATGTCAATGTCAATGTCAATGTGAATGTCAATGTGAAATTCAATGTCAATGTGAATGACAATGTGAATGTCAATGTCAATGTCAATGTCAATGTCAATGTCAATGTCAATGTCAATGTCAATGTCAATGTCAATGTCAATGTCAATGTCAATGTGAATGTCAATGTGAATGTCAATGTGAATGTCAATGTGAATGTCAATGTGAATGTCAATGTGAATGTCAATGTGAATGTCAATGTGAATGTCAATGTGAATGTCAATGTGAATGTCAATGTGAATGTCAACGTAAATGTGAATGTGAATGTCAATGTCAATGTGAATGTGAATGTGAATGTGAATGTGAATGTGAATGTGAATGTGAATGTGAATGTCAATGTCAATGTCAATGTCAGTGTCAGTGTCAGTGTCAGTGTCAGTGTCAATGTCAGTGTCAGTGTCTGTGTCAATATCAATGTCAATGTCAATGTCAATGTCAATGTCAATTGGAATGTGAATGTGAATTCTATCTCTCTCTCTCTCTCTCTGTCTGATTCAGTCTCTCTCTCTCTTTTGCTCTCTCTCTCTCTCTCTGTCTGACTCACTCTCTTTCTCTTTTGCTCTCTCTCTCTCTCTCTCTCTGACTCTCTCTCTCTCTTTCTCTCTCTCTCAGGAAGGTTTTAGAGAAAACCGCATTCGAAAAAGTCCATTCAATCAAAAGTTATAAGCAGAAATGTGTCCTCTCCCCCCCCCCTCACTCTCTCCCTCTCTCCCCCCTCTCTCTCTGACTCTCTCTCTCTCTCTCTTTCTCTCTCTCAGGAAGGTTTCAGAGAAAACCGCATTCGAAAATGTCGATTCAACCAAAAGTTATAAGCAGAAACGTACCCTCCCCCCTCTCTCTCCCTCTCCCCCCCTCGCTCTCTGACACTCTCTCTCTCTCTCTCTTTCTCTCTCTCAGGAAGGTTTCAGAGAAAACCGCAGCCGAAAATGTCCATTAAATCAAAAGTTATAAGTAGAAACGTGCCCCCCCTCCCCCCTCTCTCTTTCACTCTCTCCCCCCCTCTCTCTCTCTCTCTCTCTCTGACTCTCTCTCTCTTTCTCTCTCTCGCAGGAAGGTTTTAGAGAAAACCGCAGCCGAAAATGTCCATTCGATCAAAAGTTATGAGCAGAAACATGCCGAAAAGAGGGTGTAAAAGTGGTTATTACGTCACAACTTTTGAACCAATCAACTTTTTCGACTGCTCTTTACTCTAAAACCTAATCCAAGAAACGCCGCGTCTAATGGTCCAAACCGCACATTTGTACGTTTAGCCGTTCTCAAGTGATGCCGTTACAAACATACAGACATACAGACAGACACGATTTTATTATATATAGAGATAGAGACTAGCTGCTCGTGGCGTGCCTTCGGCACGCCCTCGTAGCTAGGCCCTCCGGGCGGGCCCCCCCCCCTTGTTGGTGGTGCACAATGCGCGCACCAATGTCATCACAACTTTTGAACGACCTGACTTTTGCATGGACAGAATTTCATGTCAACCAAATGATTTATTTTCGTGTATTAACTTTGAAATCACAATAGGTCTCAAGATGTTTTACTTACATTTCTATTTCGATTGCGAGATCGATGTTAATGTACACAATCAAAACAAAGAAATGCTTTATTTCAATTGGTTTTCTGTGATATCAACATTTCTCATTGCAATGCATTATTTTTTAAAAGCATGTACGTGCTCAAGGTGTTTGTCATAATCTATTACGTCCAATTCCATTTCGCGTTGCTCTGTAGTTTACCTCTCTCTCTCTCTTTCTCTCTCTCTATCCCTCCCTCACTCTGTCTCTGAAACGTTTTAGAGCAAATCCCATTCGAAAAAGTCCATTCGTTGATAAGTTACTGTCGGTGTCAGTGACAGTGACAGTGTCAATGTGAATGTATTTGTGAAAGTCAATGTGAATGTCAATGTGAATGTGAATGTGAATGTGAATGTCAATGTCAATGTCAATGTCAATGTCAATGTCAATGTCAATGTCAATGTCAATGTGAATGTGAATGTGAATGTGAATGTGAATGTGAATGTGAATGTGAATGTGAATGTGAATGTGAATGTGAATGTGAATGTGAATGTGAATGTGAATGTGAATGTCAATGTGAATGTCAATGTCAATGTCAATGTCAATGTCAATGTCAATGTCAATGTCAATGTCAATGTCAATGTCAATGCCAATGTCAATGCCAATGTCAATATCAATGTGAATGTGAATGTGAATGTCAATGTGAATGTCAATGTCAATGTCAATGTCAATGTCAATGTCAATGTCAATGTCAATGTCAATGTCAATGTGAATGTCAATGTGAATGTCAATGTGAATTTCAATGTGATTGTAAATGTGAATGTCAATGTGAATGTCAATGTCAATGTCAATGTCAATGTCAATGTCAATGTCAATGTCAATGTCAATGTCAATGTCAATGTCAATGTCAATGTCAATGTCAATGTCAATGTCAATGTCAATGTCAATGTCAATGTCAATGTCAATGTCAATGTCAATAGCAATGTCAATGTCAATGTCAATGTCAATGTCAATGTCAATGTCAATGTCAATGTCAATGTCAATGTCAATGTCAATGTCAATGTGAATATCAATGTGAATGTCAATGTGAATGTCAATGTGAATGTGAATGTGAATGTCAATGTGAATGTCAATGTCAATGTGAATGTCAATGTGAATGTCAATGTCAATGTCAATGTCAATGTCAATGTGAATGTGAATGTGAATGTGAATGTGAATGTGAATGTGAATGTGAATGTGAATGTGAATGTGAATGTGAATGTGAATGTGAATGTGAATGTGAATGTCAATGTGAATGTCAATGTCAATGTGAATGTGAATGTCAATGTCAATGTGAATGTGAATGTGAATGTGAATGTGAATGTGAATGTGAATGTGAATGTGAATGTGAATGTGAATGTGAATGTCAATGTCAATGTCAATGTCAATGTCAATGACAATGTCAATGTGAATGTCAATGTGAATGTGAATGTGAATGTCAATGTCAATGTCAATGTGAATGTCAATGTCAATGTGAATGTCAATGTGAATGTCAATGTCAATGTCAATGTGAATGTCAATGTGAATGTGAATGTGAATGTGAATGTGAATGTGAATGTGAATGTCAATGTCAATGTCAATGTCAATGTCAATGTCAATGTCAATGTCAATGTCAATGTCAATGTCAATGTCAATGTCAATGTCAATGCCAATGTCAATGCCAATGTCAATATCAATGTGAATGTGAATGTGAATGTCAATGTGAATGTCAATGTGAATGTGAATGTGAATGTGAATGTCAATGTCAATGTCAATGTCAATGTGAATGTCAATGTGAATGTCAATGTGAATTTCAATGTGATTGTAAATGTGAATGTCAATGTCAATGTCAATGTCAATGTCAATGTCAATGTCAATGTCAATGTCAATGTCAATGTCAATGTCAATGTCAATGTCAATGTCAATGTCAATGTCAATGTCAATGTCAATAGCAATGTCAATGTCAATGTCAATGTCAATGTCAATGTCAATGTCAATGTCAATGTCAATGTCAATGTCAATGTCAATGTCAATGTCAATGTCAATGTCAATGTCAATGTCAATGTGAATGTCATTGTGAATGTGAATGTGAATGTGAATGTGAATGTCAATGTGAATGTCAATGTCAATGTCAATGTCAATGTCAATGTCAATCTCAATGTCAATGTCAATGTCAATGTCAATGTCAATGTGAATGTGAATGTGAATGTGAATGTGAATGTGAATGTGAATGTGAATGTGAATGTGAATG
>OU744324.1:38024111-38136611 GCA_916610235.2 Lasioglossum morio | reverse complement strand
TATTTTCTTGTATTAACTTTGAAATCACCTTAAATTTCGAAGTGTTTTATTTACATTTCGATTTTGATTGCGAGATCGATGTTAATGTACATAATGAAAACAAAGAAATGCTTTATTTCAATTGGTTTTCTGTGATATCAACATTTCTCATTGCAATGCATTATTTTTTAAAAGCATGTACGTGCTGAAGGTGTTTGTAATAATCTATTTCGTCCAATTCCATTTCGCGTTGCTCTGTAGTTCTACCTCTCTCTCTCTCTTTCTCTCTCTCTATCCCTCCCTCACTCTGTCTCAGGAAGGTTTTAGAGCAAATCCCATTCGAAAAAGTCCATTCGTTGATAAGTTACTGTCGGTGTCAGTGACAGTGACAGTGTCAATGTGAATGTATTTGTGAAAGTCAATGTGAATGTGAATGTGAATGTGAATGTGAATGTGAATGTCAATTTCAATGTGTATGTCAATGTGAATGTCAATGTGAATGTCAATGTCAATGTCAATGTCAAAGTCAATGTCAATGTCAATGTCAATGTCAAAGTCAATGTCAATGTCAATGTCAATGTCAATGTCAATGTCAATGTCAATGTCAATGTCAATGTCAATGACAATGTCAATGTCAATGTCAATGTCAATGTCAATGTCAATGTCAATGTCAATGTCAATGTCAATGTCAATGTCAATGTCAATGTCAATGTCAATGTGAATGTGAATGTGAATGTGAATGTCAATGTCAATGTCAATGTCAATGTGAATGTGAATGTGAATGTGAATGTCAATGTCAATGTCAATCTCAATCTCAATGTCAATGTCAATGTCAATGTGAATGTCAAGGTGAATGTCAATGTCAATGTGAATGTGAATGTGAATGTGAATGTGAATGTCAATGTCAATCTCAATCTCAATGTCAATGTCAATGTCAATGTCAATGTCAATGTCAATGTCAATGTCAATGTCAATGTCAATGTCAATGTCAATGTCAATGTCAATGTGAATGACAATGTGAATGTGAATGTCAATGTCAATGTCAATGTCAATGTCAATGTGAATGTCAATGTGAAATTCAATGTCAATGTGAATGACAATGTGAATGTCAATGTCAATGTCAATGTCAATGTCAATGTCAATGTCAATGTCAATGTCAATGTCAATGTCAATGTCAATGTCAATGTCAATGTCAATGTCAATGTCAATGTCAATGTCAATGTCAATGTCAATGTCAACGTCAATGTCAATGCCAATGTCAATATCAATGTGAATGTGAATGTGAATGTCCATGTGAATGTCAATGTCAATGTGAATGTGAATGTCAATGTCAATGTCAATGTCAATGTCAATGTGAATGTCAATGTGAATGTCAATGTGAATTTCAATGTGATTGTAAATGTGAATGTCAATGTGAATGTCAATGTCAATGTCAATGTCAATGTCAATGTCAATGTCAATGTCAATGTCAATGTCAATGTCAATGTCAATGTCAATGTCAATGTCAATGCTAATGTCAATGCCAATGTCAATATCAATGTGAATGTGAATGTGAATGTGAATGTGAATGTGAATGTCAATGTCAATGTCAATGTCAATGTCAATGTCAATGTCAATGTCAATGTGAATGTCAATGTGAATGTCAATGTGAATTTCAATGTGATTGTAAATGTGAATGTCAATGTGAATGTCAATGTCAATGTCAATGTCAATGTCAATGTCAATGTCAATGTGAATGTCAATGTCAATGTGAATGTCAATGTCAATGTCAATGTGAATGTCAATGTGAATGTCAATGTGAATGTCAAAAGTTATAATGACAAACGTGCTCTCTTTCTCTTTCTCTCACTCTCTCCCTCTCTCTCTCTCTCTCTCTCTCTGACTCTCTCTCACTCTCTCTCACTCTCTCTCCTACTCTGGAAGGTTTTAGTGCAAACCGCATTCGAAAAAGTCCATTCGATCAAAAGTTATAAGCAGTAACGTGCTCTCTCTCTCTCTTTCTCTCTCTCTCTCTCTCTCTCTCTCTCTGACTCACACTCACTTCCTCTCCTACTCTGGAAGGTTTTAGTGCAAACCGCATTCGAAAAAGTCCATTCGATCAAAAGTTATAAGCAGTAACGTGCTCTCTCTCTCTCTTTCTCTCTCTCTCTCTCTCTCTCTCTCTGACTCACACTCACTTCCTCTCCTACTCTGGAAGGTTTTAGTGCAAACCGCATTCGAAAAAGTCCATTCGATCAAAAGTTATAAGCAGCAACGTGCTCTCTCTCTTTCTTTCTCTCTCTCTCTCTCTCTCTCTCTCTCTCTCTCTGACTCTCTCTCACTCACTCTCACTCTCTCTCCTACTGTGGAAGGTTTTAGTGCAAACCGCATTCGAAAAAGTCCATTCGATCAAAAGTTATGAGCAGAAACATGCCGAAAAGAGGGTGTAAAAGTGGTTATTACGTCACAACTTTTGAACCAATCAACTTTTTCGACTGCTCTTTACTCTAAAACCTATTCCAAGTAACGCCGCGTCTAACGGTCCAAACCGCAGCTTTCTACGTTGAGCCGTTCTCTAGTGATGCCGTTACAAACATACAGACAGACACGATTTTATTATATATAGAGATAGAGATAGAGATAGAGATAGAGATAGAGATAGAGATAGAGAAGAGATAGAGATAGAGATAGAGATAGAGACTAGCTACTCGTGGCGTGCCTGCGGCACGCCCTCGCAGCCAGGCCCTCCGGGCGGGTTGCTCTCTCTCTCTCTCTCTCTCTCTCTCTCTCTCTCTCTCTCTCTCTCTCTCTCTCTCTCTCTTTCTCTCTCTGACACACACTCACTTCCTCTCATACTCTGGAAGGTTTTAGTGCAAACCACGAGTTTGCAAGACACGATTTTATTATATATAGAGATAGAGATTAATTTAAATTTTTTCAATTTTGAGTTTCTATCTCTAGCAAACGATGCAGACAATTTTTATTTCAGTCTAAATATCGGAATAAATAAAATTTTGTCATTTCTTTTTATTAAAAAGGACTGTTGTATATTTGGTACAATAGAAATTTACTTCGTCGACATCTGCCATATTAGTGCGAACTATCCACACCGACGGTGCTGCCCTGGAAAGCGGCAATCGCAATATGCTGTGCGACCGTGCTGCCCTCTTAAACAAAGGACAATTCGGCGTCCACTAGCCGGAATTGTGCCTTCTTTCTGCCCAGGTCCAAATCCCTGGTCCATTGGACGGCAGAAATAGGTACAACTGGGCGCACAGAATCTCGTCCAAAATTGAGCTAACCGGGCCTTGAGCAGCTCAAAGCTTAGCTTGTCCTCGATTCTGCTCATTTTCAGCCGCGGACCGACTTGGCCCTGGAAATGCCTGGCTATCTGGGTACATACAACCGTCCCCTTGCGAAGAGGTAAAGTGTAGGAACGTCTAGAAATTCGAATCGCTGACAAATATAATATAATTGTAGGAGCAGAAATAGACAAGTTTTTATTGAATTAAGAATTTCAAATAGCGAATAAGAGATAAAAAAAATCATTTGTCACGCGTCAAATAAAAATAATTTTGGTTGTCTCTATTCAACGCATGAAGATTATTGTTTTATTCTATAAAAATGTATCTTTTGTCGTTGGTTAAACTTTTCATTTTCGTCTGTATCTTTATTGGATGGTTTATTCGATTTCAAATAATCTTCTGAGTCGCGTTCGAATGCTGTAGGAAGGACCGAGCACCCGAGCAGTCAAAGAATGGAGCGCTCGTTACAATGTATGTACGTAGTATCGCCCAATAACCAAAGCAGGGATCGAATAAATCTGTGGATTCTTTTAAATCGTAGTCTGTTTGGGCTTTTTAAATTTCCCATCATTTCATTTTTGGTTTAATTTAACTTTCCACATTAATATATATTGACTCTGTTGTAAAAGTTTATTTCAAATAGTTAGTTTTCCGATTAAAAAAATACTAATGATATTGTGCTATTGCAAAAATATGATCAATGCTGTTTTTCAATTTCTATAAAAAATCTGTATTTGTCGAGTTGTAAGTGTTTTTCATTTTTTGTAAATGAGATTTAAAAAAAAAAATGGGAAAAAATCTCAAATGTCAATACAGTATTTTATCAATAATTATCCCCAACACAGGTCTCCCAGAGAGATTATCCGCCAGGGATACTATTCTTTGAATTTTGCTAAACGTAGAAAAGGACAGCTGAGCTCGAGAAGCCTCGGTAGTAGGGCTATGCCACAGCCTACTTTAATACTAGGAGAGAGTAAATAGAGTGCTCACGCCCGGGTTTTGCCCGTGCCACTTTTGTTTTCACATCATGTTTAGCCTGGAACAGCTCCTACATCATCTTTAGCATGGAACAGAACCTACATCATCTTTAGCAGGACACAGAACCCACTTTACTACTTACTACATCTGTGACCAAAACCAGAACTAGCTTCAACCAAAGCTTCGTGTGGCATTACCGTTCATTAGAAACTGCTTCGTATAATATTACCACTCGTCAGAAATTGCTTTGTGTGATGTTACGTAACAAAGGACAGCGTATGGGAAAGAAAGAGAAGCGGAGAGTCGCAGTCGCCAGCACATTTCAAAGGTTTGCCAGCGATTGTCCTTCCTAGCGCCCGAAACTTTAATTGTCTATTACACAAGTAAATATCATCGGAATTATATCATATTTGGTATCATTTTGCATTAGAAAAATGCCACGAATATGTTGGTGAATGTTCCATCAAAAAATAATGAAAAATAAGGAAGTTGGAAATTTGAATTAGTTATGTTTACATTTCTCGACGATGAGGCCTCTCGAGCTCGGCTGTCCTTCTCTACAAAACTTTTCGGGAAAACTCAAAGAATAGTGCTGTTGCCACAGCCTACTGCCATGCTGAAGAACTTGGCAACACCGCGAGAGTCCGGTTGATATATATATATATATATATATATATATATATATATATATATATATATATATATATATATATATATATAGTATATTTACCGGAGAACCGGACTCTCGCGGTGTTGCCATTTTGTCTTCAGCATGGCTAGTAGGCTGTGGCTGTGTCTACCGCTCCGAGCGAAACAACAATAGACAGTCGAAGCTAGAGAAGGACAGTACGGATCGCGTGGCCCGTTGCCGTCACGTGTTCTTACAATGTAATGCCAATTCAATATGCTTTATTTTTCATTATTTTTTATGAGACTTTCACTGGCTTATTTCTGGCATTATTCTGATTACAACAAGACCAAACAAGATATAATTTGGCCTATATTTACTCTACATGTGAAGCACAATTTATAATTCACATATCATACGTTCAATATATGCTATAGCATATGTTTAAATAAACAACTTAACATCTCGGAAATATGTTCTCAAAGAATTAGACTTGAATTTTGCAAATTAACGGAGCTACAGTGCAACCTGCACATACAATACATATGCCGCATAACGATACTTTTGATATGAATTTGGCCTCTTCGTACAAAAAGTCTCCCTTTGGCAGGTCTGGTCAGTCCTGGTACATTATGTACTGTACGTCGTCTTCAATCCGACCCCGCCAGTAGGGCGAAAACTTTGACGACACCGGGTATTTACAAGCTAGGAAGCCGGGCCGCGTTCGGCCGCACGAAACGCGGTCCACCCGGGACAAAAGTTGTTCGCAAGCTTGTCGATGTTTCCAAAAATCTCGCGAGTATTCGGGCGCCAGGCACGGAAGGCAGAGTTGGGCGTTATTCGAATGAAATTTCATTCGAATAACCAAGAGAATAAAAATTTCGAATAAAGTCAGTTTATTCGCAATAACGAATAAATTTTTATTCGAATAAATTTTTATTCGAATAATTTTTTATTCGAATAACCCAGCGAATAAAAATTTATTCGAACAGCCCGGCGAATAAAAATTTATTCGAATAGGCCAGAGAGCGAATAAAAGGTATCGAATGACATCGCGTCATCGACAGCAACTCGTCTCGACACTCGACACTATTCCTACCCATAAAGGCTGCCGCCGGCGTGTGCCTTGCCCGCCGTCACGGCTGCGCTTATTCTCGGCCTTTATTCGCTGCGGTCATTTAGAATAACGAATAACGAATAAAAGTTCGGGGATTTATTCGAGAATAACGAATAACGATTTTATTCGCCGAGAATTATTCGTAGCTTGCGAATAACGAATGAGACTTTATTCGCTATTCCTTATTCGTTATTCGAAATAAAATTTGCCCCTCTGACGGAAGGTGCCACGCTAAAAATAAGCTTGCGACAACCGGCAATAGACGTTGGTTTTCCGCTAATGGGTTCAGGATACTACGCGGGACGAATACGAGGCGTTCCCCGCGGTGGGAAGGTTTCTCACGAAATCAACACTCTCGAAAATTGGGTTAACAGAAATTTATTGACGATAGATGTTATAATCGCACTGCCGGCCGACATCGGCAGCAAAGACCAAGTTAACCGGCGCGTAACAGTTCTTCGGCGACGGATGGAAATCGCCCGCGCCTTGTCCTTTTGGACTTCCTCTGAATCGCGTCGAATCCGGCAGCACGTGGTATTAACGTTTGTGTGCGCGATCTACACGTTTCACGCCCGGATTCCGATGGAATACGCGTTACAATTGACTTCTCGTCGTCGGAACAGGTCGCGAAGATACGACGCGAGCACGTGGCGGCGTCCCACCGTGGGACGACACGAGGTTGGCGTGAAAATACGACGACGTGCGGATCCTCGCTAAATTACAATCTCGAAAATAGTGCTCAGCACTTCACTAATTATTTCCCCGCACGCCCGTCGCTCGACCGATGTGTTCGCTCGCGGACTGGCTGCAGCCGGCAGCCGCAAAGCAACGTCGAATTTCCGCGACACGATCGCGAACTCGTTACACACACCGAGCCAACGCGAGATTAGAATCACTTTCTTCAATCGATAGAAAATCCGACAAAAGCTTACCACAAGGTGTTCGAAGAGTCTCCGTAGTAAGCCTGAGCTGTGCGCTTCCTTCCGGCAGCGTGCATCGCAAATTACAATTAATTTCGCGGTTCTTAACAAGGTGCGAACTATCGCGACAGTAGCCAACGAAGAAGTGATCTCTTACGCGTTGACTCGGGAACGCGGAAGTGAGGCGTCCCCCCTTTCCGCTCGCTTTTCCACGCGGAACGCTTCGACCGATCATGGTCCGAATTTCGGCAAGGGCCTCGCTCTGCGCGACAGTCCCTGGCGCCCGGCGATTCATCGGTACTCCGGCAGCGGTGCCCGATGATTGGTGGTTTCCCGCGGCGGCGATCGACGCGAGCCACTCCGGCAACTGATCAGGTTCCTTTCCGGGTGTGGCGACGGCGAGGTTGTGGAGGTTCCTGGTTCGGTACCGCTTGTCCTCGTCGGTGCCTCCAGGTTGTTTCTCCTGAGTCGCGTGGATCCCTCGTCCTCGGTGCGGGAGTCTCGCCGGCGCCGCTCGTTCTTTCATTCTCTCACGGGGAAAAGTGTTCCGGGTCCGGGACCGGGTGGCGGTCCTGCAAATTTGCGTCGCGCAAATTGGCGCGACGCTCACAAATATGAAAGAGTCGCCCATGGGTCTCGTTCGTGTCCAGGGAGAGCACTCGCCATAATTCGCCCCGCTTTTCCGGCAGCGGAAAATGACCCGGTCTTCCGATATTTAATTTCGGAAGACGTTGGCAAAAACGCCACGTCACAGTACACATTTTCTACTATTTTAAGAATAACACATTTTTTTAGGCTCTGCAACGTCAAAGAAAAGGAAACTCACGTAACAAATATTTAAACGATTTATTTTACATAATCAGAAAAATAATCACGAGAAAGTTATTAATAAAAGTGTTAGCATCGCATTGGTGTTTTCAAAAATAGAGTAAAAAATACAGTTTTTCTTTCTTTTTCACTCGCTATCCTCTTCCATATCCTACAGTTACACCATAAAGTCGATGAAACCAAAGAGTAATGAAAAATAAAGCATTTTTAATTGGCAATACATTGTGAGAACCCGCGGGCCTTTAAATTGTGCCGGCAACGGCGACTGTCCGCGTCTCTTTCTTTCCTTGCGACATGTTAAATTTGAAATTATATCATGTTTGGTCTTGTTTTAATCAGAAAAATGCCACAAATACGTTTTTAAAAGTCCCACAAAAATAATGAAAATGAATTTCTTTATTCTATTTTATCCTTTTTTATTCTATTAGTTTATTCAATTTTATTTTATTAGTTTCTTTCATATTATTCTATTAGTTTATTCTATATTATTCCATTGTATTCCATTTTATTTCATTTTATTAAATAATTCTGTGGCGTCACCGCTTATCTTATACTATATATAGGGATTGATGATATACAATAATATGAAGGATTCGTGGGTGAGCGCGTTAGTCAATCGGCTACCGCCAGTTAGACCCGGGTTCGATTCCCGTGGTTCTCTCATTTTTTTTTCTTATATTATTGTCCGTGACACTTTTTCATAACGCTAATTATAATTAGGCCCATACGCTGCCATAAGTAGAGTTTCATTTCGAAAATTAAAAAATGATAAACTATAGAATACGAGCTGTCTCTAGTGGTATTGTGATCGTGAATGTGCTCAAAATCGAGGAAACCGCGAAGTCTTCGAAAAAAGATCCTTTGACTTATTTTCTGCTGCGGTGACGAGCTGCCTAGGCGACAATGGCTCTGCAACCGTAGCCAAGGAGTGGTACAATAAATATGGCCGTGCAATCCCGATTGGTTTAGACCTATTTGGTCTTCAATGTGTATTGTCGGCTCGGCGAGAGTTGGCACGAGAAACTCGTAGGTACCACGTGGTGCTCCCACTACGCGCTACACGTCTTCCGCGATTGGCCGAATCGCTCGACGAAGACAGTAAACGAGCGTATTGAGTGTGACTGCAACAGAGCGATGTCGCGTGGCGACGCGACGCTGAGCTCAGAACATTGGCGTAACTCTATTGTGCGTGCACGGAAAACAGCTCCATGGTTTACGCCGTCTTACGCGGATCCCACTTATTTACGCCAATGTCGACCGTCCCCGCCGGGAGTAAAGCGTAAGAGTGGGATCCGCAGCCTTGCGTCAAGAGTGGGGACTCGCCGTTCCCCCTGCACCCCACTGACGAAATGCTGTGCCAACTCTCGCCGTGCCGACAATACCTGGTACGGCTATATTTACACTTTGTGGTAACGTGGTAATGTCTTTATGGTACGACTATTGTCCTTTTTGGCGTACCGGAACTGGTACCTTGATTGTTGGGCGATTACAATTGCATACCACAACAAAAGCCCCACTTGCTTTTTTAGAAGCCTTTGTTTCAAAAAAACAATGTTAACGATTTCGGCACAGATTCATGGTATAATACCGGTACCAGTATTTCCTGGTATGTTCATTTTACCGTCATTAAGCCCCTGATTTTAAGCATTAATTTGGCTGGAGCGAAAGGGAAAAATGTACAGTATGTATTAGAGCTCGAACTTTTACCCGGGTATATGAGATACCCGGGTACCCGAGTACCCATACGATACCCGGGTAGAGCAAAACTACCCGGGTATCTCATGAGATAGCCAAGTACCCGGGTATCTTATAAGACAGCCGTGTCCTCGGATACCCGAGTATCTCATGAGGTCTCATAACTGGTTACGAGAGCTATTATTACCTGTGCCACAGCGCCATATGCTTTACTTGATTATTAAATTAGTTTATATTTTACAAAAATGATATATACGACTAAGTATTTTCAAGAATTGTCTTTATTAATATCCGCAGTCTATTCATGAGATACCCGGGTACTCGGGTAATTTTTGTTTACCCGAATACCCGGGTATCCGGGTAATGCTTTTTACCCGAGTACCCGGGTACCCGAGTAATTTTTGTTTACCCGGGTATCTCACGGGTAACCCGGGTACCCGGGTATCTCATAAGTCACAGCTCTAGTATGTATGACATGTATTTCTTCTAAGGACTTGGATTCAAAATTCGCGCAATATGGTTAGAAAAATAGAACAAGGTGAAAACGGTTTATGCACAATATGTATGATTTATTCAATTTTGAACAGTTCAATAAAACAGAATGTACAAACATGTAACAAAAAGCAAAACAAAGTTTTATTATATAGGTATGAAACCGTAATCAACTTAATTTGCTAGACTTGTTTATTCTTCATAATTTTTCATGGATGTGATTCGATTAAATGAGTTTAATAGTGTGCACTATTTTTAACACATGTAAATTGTATTAATGAGGAAAATAAATTGTTACTTGGCTTCGACAGATCGTAATTGAAGAGTAATAATTTTATTTCGCATAAAGATCCACAGTAGGATGGACCTTAGCTATACTTGACGAAACTGTACGTCATAATCCTGGCGAAAGATGATGTAGGATCTGATCCAGGCTAAAGACGATGTAGGATCTGATCCAGGCTAAAAATGATGTAGGTTCTGATCCAGGCTAAAGATGATGTAGGATCTTGTCCATACTAAAGATGATATAGGAGCTGATCCAGGCTAAGCACTAGAGTAGGGGGCAGCACTATAACGGGCGCAGTCAAAACCTGGGCGTGAGCACTCTCTGTTCCTCTCTGCAGAGAGTAAATGAGAGTGCTCACGTCCGGGTTTTGCCCGTGCCCATTGTAGTGCTGCCCCCACATAAAATCTTAGCCTGGATCAGCTCCTAGACCGGCGGTAGAGCGGACGCTTAGCCTGGATCAGCTCCTAGACCGGTGGTAGAGCGGACGCTTAGCCTGGATCAGCACCTAGACTGGCGGTAGAGCGGATGCTTAGCCTGGATCAGCACCTAGACCGGCGGTAGAGCGGATTTCCCCCTCCCGTGCCAGAGAGGATCAGATCTCACATCATTTTTAACAAAGACAAAATAATAGTTTTAAAAACAATCTCTCTCTGTCTCTACTTCTAGATTTAATATGCAACTTGGAAAAGAGTTCCAAAGAGTTAGAACACGTTTTACTCTCAAATTAATTTATGTTTTGCGTTGTTTTCAGCAAAACTTGGCATAAAAATATAAATTAATTTAATATTCAGCAAAGGATAGATTATACTCTAGTTGTATGACTTAATTGAAACCTTTTAATCAATTTGATTGCCGGTAGTTACGCTAATCGTGAATGTAGTAGAAGTACACTGTTATTGAAAGGCTATGCCCGGGTTTGGTAGTGAAATTCGTCCCCGGTGGGATTTTAATCGAGCTTGGCCCATTCGATAGCCTACCCAAAAAGTACTTCTCTGCCAAGTTTCAGCCCCATATCTCATCGGTAAGGGTAGTTATTGAAAAAAATCGAAAAACCAGTTTTTGGCCCAATTTCCCTATTTATTGACAGTTGAAGATTCTGAAAAAAATCTGACACATTTCGGATACTAAGCCACGTATTAGATATAATTTTCAGATTTTTCCGTTGCAAACTCTAGTTGTAAAAAATGAAAAACACACGAAAAAAATCGGAAAAATGCAGATTTCATATAGAAATCTTAAGTTGACTATCACAGATTTAATTTAGCAATGAGATATTACCGCAAATATTATGCTCAATTTGGTAATTATATACAAAAGGTCTACGTACTCCGATTTTGATGAAATTTTAATATGTTATAGTTATAGATTTCGACATTTTGAACAACTTTTTCCTTTTCCAATATAGGGGAGACGCTTTTAGTTTTTAAGATATTTGAATTTTTCGTATTCCTACACGTTCCGCGGCAACGTAAGTCTGTCCCGGTGCGGCGTTTGTTTACATTTTGACGCTGTAGAGATGAGAGACAAACCAGGGGGGCGGAAAAAGGGCCGGCCTGACACCACACACACCCACCCAGTGTTTCACACGCACTCAGTGTTTCTAAAAAGAAGGTTTCCGTTATGAAATTAACATTTAGAAACACTGGGTGCGTGTGAAACACTGGGTTGGTGTGTGTGGTGTCAGGCCGGCTCTTTTTCCGCCCCCCTGGTTTGTCTCTCAACTCTACAGCGTCAAAATGTAAACAAACGCCGCACCGGGACAGACTTACGTTGCCGCGGAGCGTGTAGGAACACGAAAAATTCAAATATCTCAAAAACTAAAAGCGACCCCCCTATATTGGAAAAGGAAAAAGTTGTTCAAAATGTCGAAATCTATAACTATAACATATTACAATTTCATCAAAATCGGAGCACATAGACCTTTTGTATATAATTACCCTCAATTTTTTAAAAATTCCTGATAGTGGTGCGTCATAGTTAAAAAAAATAAAAATCACTTTTTTCAGCGTTTTCCCTAATTTATACTTATCTTTTCCGAATCTTAAAAATATATTATGTAATATTAAACGTTCCTACGCTCAGAGAAACATCTTCCAGACTTTAAAATTTTCGTAGTGCAAAAACGAAAATAACACTATGTGTGGTATATTTGAATATTTCGAATTCAATTCTAACGACGCCAGTTGGTGCAGCGGCTATGGTCTCCGACTGCGGAACCGCTAAAGACTTTTTGGATCAAGTACGAATCCCCGGTCAAGTCAATTTTTTTTTCTTCATTGATCAGATGTTTTTTCGCTTACTAACCATATGGTTATTGATAAACCACTGTAAAAACATTCTTTGACTGCTTAGATTATTTTAAAATAATTTTTCGGAAAAATATTTTTGGAATACTTTCGGCCTCTAGTCATTTACGGACTGTATTCAGGGCCGTTCCTAGGTGTACAGCCGCCTGCGTGCTCAGCAATTTTTCGCCGCCCCCCACCCTCACCTTTGCAATGGGAAAAAATATTTAAACCAGTATACATAAGTGCTTTATCCAAATTTATAATGATTAATTCAGAATACAATGAATTTGTTGTATTAACGCATTTTATAAACATATATCGCATTCGCAATTTCTAATATAAAATTTTAGAGTGACGCTTTACGAGCTTCTTTCGCAGCAAACTCGTCTATGACTTTGGCATAATCAATTTTCTCACATATGTCGTGCTCTATTGATAAAAGAGCTAAATCAGATAAGCGCTCCTGTGTCATAGTTGACCTTAAATAATTTTTTACAATTTTTAGTTTTGAAAATGATCTTTCTCCACTTGCAACTGTTACTGGCAACGTCAAATACAATCGAATTGTTATGTATTGCCAAATTAGGAAACAAGTGAACCAAATCGCTATTTTCGACCGCAGTCGGCCGCCCCCTAAAATCGGCCGCCTGCGTGCGGGCACGCACTGCACGCCTGGTAGGAACGGCCCTGACTGTATTACAGCTCTACTTAACATTTTTTTACATACGCAGTCGAAATATTCAAATATACCATACATAGTGTAATTTTTGCTACAGTAATCCCAGAATCACGATTACGGTGATTGAAAAACAACCAAAATGAACGCCTAGTGTCAGCAGGATATTTAGGATAGGTTCTTTTACTATTGACCTCTCGTCGCAATGTAATAAATAGATAATTTGTTTTTAGTACTGGTCGAACTTCTGGTACGTTTTCTGCAACACAACATAGTTTATGATTTCATTCCATTCAAACCGATGAGGGTTTTAGGATATTTTTAGCTTCTCAATAAAAAATTCGTTAAACTTGTACAATTTTAAGAAAATTATGGTTTTTCCAATACCGTGCGCGGAACAAATTTTTGTTGACATGCTTTTTTCAGGCAACTGTCTTGAACGAAGAACATTGGCCTACCATGACAGAACATTGTCACAGCTAAGAGCCGCGGTATATTCCTCAGAGGAAACCGTCCACAGCCCACGAATATCCCAACACTGGGCAAGAGCAGTCTTTTCGCTGTGTGCGGAGAAGTCGGTGGGTGCCAAAAAATTGCTTTGCGGTAAACACGTGATGATGTTTACTGCCGTCAGTTCTAAGCCGCTGGTTTTCCCCACTCCTCACGTATTGTCGACCGCGCTCCCGTGTTGGGCCTGTTTCGACTGCGAACGCGCTACACACACAAGCGTTCGTCTGCTCTGTCCGTGTGAACTGCTTGCTCGACTGATCGACGCCGACTCGTTCCTCCGATTTTCACGTTTCCAAAGTTTCGAACGCATGAGTCGGAAAGTCGGAATCTGGAGACGGTGCGCATTTGAATCCCGGCGCGGCGCATATTTTGCTATAACTTTTGATCTAAAAAAGATATCAAGGAGAAATGTGGATTAAATTTTTCTTTGAAAATCGGGTTCAATGATTAACACAAAAATATATTTTGTATTGTTTAAATAATGTTTTTGTTGATGCCCTTACCTGCCAAAAACACTGCAGATTGATCTTTAAGAAAGAATAGCACCTGAACCAGTGATCCTACGGTACCGAAACTTCGATCTGCAGCCGTCTGAGGTATTAACAGGATAATAAATTATCTAATCATGACACAATATTTTCCCTTTTACAAAAAGATCTTGGTTGAAGTGGCAATTAAAATCGATTACTAGATATGTAAAGACTAAAAAGTAGAAAATAAAAAAATATGTAAAAAAAACTTTTTAAAAACCACGCTTATATTAGAATGCACTAGCCAACAACCGTAGTCCCGTTGAAAGCACCGGTTCTCGTTAGATCACCGAAGTTAAACAATGTGGAACGTGAACGGCACTAGGATGGGTGACCGTCTGGTAAAAAACCGGAAAGTGACCCGCCCGAGGTGTTTTTCACGTGTTGTTGGCAAAAGGTGGTTCGGAACCCACCATAAACTGTAGGTCCCGCTGAAAAGGCGATGGTGTGAGTGGAAAAGAGGGGGATTGGTGTAAATGAATTTGAAACCCTGAGGGGACCAAATATCATGTTACTATACTACTATTAGAATGCACTAAAAAGGAGAAAATAATATTTTTAGACATTAGTGACTATAAATAAAAGCGTGGTACGCGCCCACGCGATGATTACGTAAATATAGTTCGGCGTACTTTTATTTATAGTCACTAATATGTAAAAATATTATTTTCTCCTTTTTAGTGCATTCTAATATAAGCGTGGTTTTTAAAAAGTTTTTTTTTTAGCAACATAGTCTTGAACGAAGAGCATCGGTCTACCATGGCCTCGATATTCCTCGGAAGAATTTGCATTCTCAGCAATTCATTTCCGAAGGATTGAAAATGTGTTTTAGTCTTACTTTTAGTCTTTACATATACTATACTTTTTAGTCTTTACATAGCTAGTAATCGATTTCAATTACCACTTCAACCAAGATCTTTTATGTAAAAGGGAAAATATTGTGTCATGATTAGATAATTTATTATCCCGTTAATACCTCAGACGGCTGTAGATCGAAGTTTCGGTACCGTAGGACCACTGGTTCAGGTGCTATCCTTTCTTAAAGATCAATCTGCAGTGTTTTTGGCAGGTAAGGGCATCAACAAAAACATTATTTAAACAATACAAAATATATTTTTGTGTAAATCATTGAACCCGATTTTCAAAGAAAAATTTAATCCACATTTCTCCTTGATATCTTTTTTAGATCAAAAGTTATAGCAAAAATATGCGCCGCGCCGGGATTCAAATGCGCGCCGTCTCCAGATTCCGACTTTCCGACTCATGCGTTCGAAACTTCGGAAACGTGAAAATCGGAGGATCGAGTCGGCGTCGATCAGTCGAGCAGATAGTTCACATGGACAGAGCAGACGAACGCTTGTGTGTGTAGCGCGTTCGCAGTCGAAACAGGCACCAACACGGGCAGTGCGGTCGACAATACGTGAGGAGTGGGGAAAACCAGCGGCTTCGAATTGACGGCAGTAAACATCATCACGTGTTTACTGCAAAGCAATTTTTAGGCACCCACCGACTTCTCCGCACACAGCGAAAAGACTGCTCTTGCCCAGTGTTGGGATATTCGTGGGCTGTGGACGGTTTCCCTGATTGTGAGCTGCTGGTTTCCTCTTCCCTGACCCACCCCTCAAGTATTGTCGACCGCGCTGCCCGTGTTGGTGCCTATTTTATTTCAGTAAATACTTATTGCTTCGGGTGTTAATGAACAGTTCAACTAAAAAAATTTTTTAATTGTCTACGTTATTTTTAACTTAAAGGATTCATACAGTTCGCGCTGACAACTTCTGTCACTTTCTGTAATTAAAGGAATAATTCACAGTTAAAGTTAACATTGCAAATTACAGAATAAAATATTAATGCGACCACAAACTTGTCTGCTTACCCTAAATGATCCTTTGTTGTGTGAAAGAAATGTTCAAACAAATGTTGCATGGTTCCTAGGGTGACATATGGTGCCCCAATCTTATATGTACTTATCTCATATTCAAGTTGAGAGGTATCAGTTCGAGCACCCACTATGTATTTCTCAGGCAGAGTTGGGCATTATCTAAATAAAAAATTATTTAAGGAACGATTCGAATAACGGATGAAAAACATTTATTCGTTATTCGAAAGTCCGAATAAAAAAGTACCTTTTTTCGACTTTCATTTAAATAATTTTAATAAATTCTAATAAGTTAAATAATTTAAATAAATAAGTACAATTTCAATATTTGCTGTTGATTTACAATTGTCCACTGTTGCTGTTGCGATTCTTCGGCGGCCCCACGCGTGCTGGTCCTTATGCCGGGGGGTGTCGAGCACATGGAAACCCCGGCAGGTTTGACCGATTTGGTCTTTAATATATTTCTGGTACCTGGTACGGCTATTAACACTTTAGGACATCGCTGCTGGTACTTTGCGCTTCGGCAATTAGAATTATATGGCACAGAAAAATGTGTAAGGAGGATTTTTATGGCCTACTTATATGTGTTTTGACACTTTGACCGAAGGCCTAACAACCGCGCTCAAATATACCATTTACTATTCATTCGTCCTTTTGTAAAGATTTCTGTCTTACTTCAATATCAAATATCGGCCCAAAAATCATACAGCCGCCGCCCATTTGCTTACTGTGGAGACCGGTAGCAGAGGGGATTAGCGGGGAGTCGGGAGATGGCCCGGAGAGGGGCTGAACCGACACACCCGGATGGGACGTAGTCAGTTGTTGTTAGACGATCTAGAAATACACAGTGTAGGAATAGCATACAAATAAAGTGTACAATTAAAGTGAAACCGTTCTTATTGACAACAACCAGTTATCACATTGGCGACGAGGATAAAGTCCACATACTTAAAGGCGTGTATTTAATTACACACAAAGACGTGTATTAAATTACACATAAAGGCGTGTATTAAATTACACACAAAGACGTGTATTAAATTACACATAAGGACGTGTATTTAATTACACACAAAGACGTGTATTAAATTACACATAAGGGCGTGTATTAAATTACACACAAGTGCGGGCTGTTTCATCGAAAAAAAAAAAGATGGAATACACTAACATAAAACCATTCGCTTGTGATGATATCGATAAGGCACTATTACGAACTGAATGGGAGAAATGGCTACGCTCGGTAAAGCTTTATTTAGAGGCAGAAGAAGTGGATAACCCGAAGAAGAAACGCAGCAAGTTACTACATCTTGGGGGAACACAACTGCAAGAGGTAGCATACAATCTTCCGAATGCAATTGAGGAATACGATGACACAAAGAAAAACGACGTATTTGAGACACTGGTGAAGAAATTAAATGAGTATTTTTCACCAAGTCAAAATTCAACATTTGAACGTCATCTATTCAGGACGTTGAAGCCTGAAAGTGAGGAGACATTTAGCAAATTTTTGTTGAGAATTAGACAACAAGCGACGAAATGCTCGTTTGGAACTACAAAAAAGGAGGCAATTGAAATTAACTTAAAAGATAAACTAATTGATTCCTGGGGACCAATGGAGCTTAAAAAGAAACTCCTGGAAAAAGAACGATCATTAGAGGAAATCATAGAAGTATGTCGAGTACACGAACAAATTGGCACTCAATCCAAAGTAATGAATCCAACAAGAACGGAGCCTGGCCCATCATACAGCCACATCAATAAAGTGGGAACCAGAACCAACGAATGTGGAAGATGTGGAAAGACAAATCATAAACCAAGGGATATTAGTTGCCCAGCCCGGAATGCAAAGTGTCACCGGTGCGACGCAATGGGTCACTTCGCAACAAAGTGCAGAACGAGAGGCATAAAACGTCAAATGGAAACGGCGACAAAAGCAAATGGGAAGAGGCCAAGAAAGAGGGTGAATCACATAGAAATGAATAACGAGTCGGACGAAAACGAAAGGAACCAAGAAGACATTATAAGGTCGTTCGACTGTTTCAAAGTAGTAGACAATCCGATACTATATAATGTGACAGGAAAGGATGAACTCATCAATTGTAACGTAGGAGGTGTGGAAATAACGATGCTAATTGATTCGGGATCAAAAGTAAACGTGTTGAATGGAAAGGATTGGGCAATTCTGAACGAAAAACATGCAACAATATGGGACCTGAATGTAAATACAGAGAAAACACTAAAACCTTACGCGTCGGGGACACTACAAGTGAATCACAAGTTCGAATCGACAATTAGTGTAAGAAAGAAGCAGGAAATAATAGCAACATTTTTCGTGATCAACAAAGGAGACGTATCATTAATAGGAAAAGACACGGCTAAACGACTAGGAATCCTAAAGCTAGGACTGAACGTAAATATGGTAGAAGACAGTTCGGAGTTCCAAAAGGTCAAGGGTGTAAAAGTGAAACTCACCATCGACCCAGCCGTGAAACCTGTCCGTCAACCTCTACGGAAGATACCCGTAACATTAGAAAGGGCAGTAGAGAAAAAGTTAGAAGACGCTTTACACAAGGGAATCATCGAGAAGGTATATGAACTGTCACGTCGCTCGGCAATCGGGAGCCGCCAGAAGGGCGAAACCCTTTGCGACACCGGGTATTTACAGGCGGAAGACCGGGCCACGATCGGCCGCACGACACGTGGTCCACCCGGGACAAAAAGGCAATCGCAACCTCGAGGTTTTCGGCAACTAACGCGAATTATCGGGCGCCAGACACCACGGGGTGTCGTATGAAAATTCGAACACGCGAAATATTCCTTTTCCTAGACCACGAGCTTGCGATGACCGCGATACGCCTGCGATAGCGATTCTAAGGGCACAGGATAGACAGGGAAAGGGCGAGAGGCATTCCCTGCGGCGGGAAGGTTTCGCGCAAGAAATTGCAGTCAAGATTTCGGCAACAATGATCGTTTATTCAACGACGATGGTAATACATGGGCGCCGAGACGGCTCGGCAGCCCGTAAAGATGAATGCCGGCGCGTCGAATTCGGCAGCGTAGGATTTTACACGCGCTCGTATCCCGCGCGGGGAATCTACGATCGAATTCGGATGGAATACGCGATCTATGGAAAGCTTCGTTCGTTACGACGATTCGCGGAACACGGATCGAACACGTGGTGGCGTCCCACCGTGGAACGGCATCGAGGTTGGCTAGAGTTGACGACAAAACGCTAAGGTTCGCGCGAATTATTCTCTCGACGCGAATTTACACAAAACTAATTGGGCTCCGGGCCCCGCAAATAAGTCGGGTTTCGCACGTGCTAATTTCAGACGCTTTTACCGAAATCCTCGACTAAGGGTCGTCAACTCTCGCGACGCGAACGCGGACCCGCCAAAACGCTACCCGAGCCACACGCGCAAAACCGATATAATCTCAATCACTTAGAAAGTCTGAGTGGCGCTTACCAAAGGCAATCCTGCGGCAGCAGCGGCTGTTCGGCAGCTATCGGGGACGGATCCCTCTTCAGCAGCGGTCGCAAAATTACAATAATACGCAATAGTTCAAACGACTTTTCGACTCTAACGGTAGCGAAGCAATGGCTTCCCATGCGGTGGCTCGGTAACACGGAAGCGAGGCGTCCCCCACTTTCCTAATTCTTTCCCTCGCGTAACGCTTCGACCAATCGCGAGCTAATTTTCGGACGCTACGCGACGAGCCCTGACCTCCGGAGATTCGCGAGTTCGGTTACAGCGGCGCTCGGTGGTTGGCCGCTTCTCGTTAGCCCGATCGGCTACGACCAATCCGGTGGCTGGCCAGGCTTCTTCCCGGACGAGGCGACGACAAGATTCGGCTGCTTTCTTCTGGGCACCGTTGTCTTCTGTCGGAGCCTCCAGGTTGATTCTCCTGGGCCGTGCTGACCTTTCGATGTTGTCCTTTACTTTATGTCCGGAGCCAGTCTTCCCAGCGCCTCTTGTTTGAGGAATCTTCTTTTGTCCAGAGGGAAAGAAGTTCGGGTCCCCCTGGGACCCGACTACGGTCCTGCAAGATCGCGTCGCGCAAATTGGCGCGACGCTCAAAAATATGAGTTTCTCGTCCCATGGGTCTCGCGCGTGCCCAGGGAGAGCGCTCACACCGATCTCGATCGTGTCTCGCTGTCAGAGAGTGATCCGGTCTTCCGTTTCCCGGTTCGGAGGGACACTGGCCAAATGCCACGTCACAGAACCTAGCGAATGGGTGTCCCCAATAGTAGTGATTTTTAAACCGAACGGGGACATTAGAATCTGTGTGGACATGCGAAGGGCTAACGAGGCGATTAAACGTGAAAATCACCCACTACCGACATTCGACAGTTTTATGACAAAATTGAGAAAAGCCCGATACTTCTCAAGATTAGACTTGGTTAACGCATACCACCAACTGGAACTAGATGAAGGAAGTCGTCCTATCACAACCTTTATCACGCATAAAGGAATGTTTAGATACAAGAGACTATTATTCGGGGTCAACTCAGCCCCAGAGATTTTCCAACGCATCTTCGAAGAACTACTGTCAACATGTGAAAATTGCTTAAATTATCTTGATGATATTATTATCTACGGGGAAACTGAAAAGGAACATGACTTATACTTAAAACAAGTACTAACAGTACTTCAAGCCAATAACGTCGTCCTGAATGACGACAAGTGCATAATTAAGGTCCAAAATCTAGAATTCCTGGGACACAAATTATCGGCAAATGGCATTGAAGCAAACCAAAATAAGGTTAGAGCTATTCTTGACTTTCGACCCCCAAATACTAAAGAAGAAACTCGAAGTTTTTTAGGACTCGTGACATACTTAGGAAAATTCATTCCCGATCTGGGGAGTATCACGGAACCGTTGAGACAATTAACGAAACGAGATATCAAATTCACGTGGACACCGATCCATCAACAGGCGTTTGAAAAATTAAAACAAAGCTTAGCCAGACTACCAACATTGGCCTACTTCGACCCAAAGCGAAGAACACGGCTAATAGCGGATGTCAGCCCTGTTGTGGGAATAAATAATTCCTGAGGGTTGGTACGAATGGGCATAGGTTTAGTTGGTACGGATGAATGAAGGTTTAGTTGGTACGGATGAATGAAGGTTTGGTTGGTACGGATGGATAGATGCTAGGTTGGTACGAGAGTCTTTTGAATGGTCAGATACGTTAGAAGAAATTGAGAGAGCACGTGTGTTGAAGCTACTTACTGTTACTGTTAATCCATTTCATATAATATTATATATTTATATACACTGCATACAAAAGTTTCTATATTAAAGTTCAACATTCAATATACAAAGAAAAGTGTATAGCACAAGAGTCATTTATTTAAACAAATTACAACAGGTTATGGGCCCAGGAGTCGCAAATAGCCAAATACAAGAGATATACTATACAAGGAAAGTGTAGTAGGTATACTAGATACAGGAAAAAACGCAGGGTCGTTAGGCAGAAAAAGAAATTAAAAAGAAGAAAGAAATCGTCACTGATTGAAAGATCTAGAACGTTACAGAAGTGAAAAACAAAATGGCGACTTCCGGTTTAATTGAGCTCAAACACGTGCAAAAGTTAACAGATATAGAAAGCTACATAATGTGGAAATTCCAGGTAACTATAATACTTAAAGCACATAATTTATTTGATTGTGTAACCACAGTAAAAGAAGAAGCAGAAAGAGACCAGGCATGGACATTGAAAGATGCAAATGCCCAAAAAGTGATTACCACTACAATCGACAAAAAACCAATGGTACACATTCTGAATTGTACAACTGCTGAAGAAATGTGGACAAAACTGCAGGCCATTTTTCAAAGAGATGGTGCACAGCAAAAATGCACCTTGCAACAAGACTTCTTTGGGTTTGTATATGACAGGAATACAGACATAGCAACGCATATAAGCAAACTGGAAAATATAGTGCACAGACTGAGGGCCTTGGGAACAGACATTGGTGATGAACTGGTAATTTCAAAAGTACTTCAGACTCTTCCGGAACATCTTCATTATTTCAGAACAGCCTGGGACTCTACAGAAAGGAACCGCAAGACAATGTCAGAACTGACAGCCAGGCTCATAGCGGAAGAAGAATTACATAAAGGAAATAAAGAAAATCCAATTGCTTTTAGAGCTACAGAAAAAAAATGCTTCCGCTGTAGCCGAACTGGACACATAGCAAGAGACTGTAGAGTGAAAACTGAAGTACGTGATGAGCGACACAATGATGGTCATGAAAGAGGATTCACCAGACAGAACAGCTATGCAAGAAGAAACATAAGGCAGCAGTGCAATATTTGTAAAAGAACAAACCACACTGAAAGGGACTGTTACTTCAACAAAAGTCAAAAGACAACGCCAACACCGAAGGTGAGTTTCATGGCGTGTAAAAATAAAGAAAATAATATTTGGGTTGTAGATTCTGGTAGCACTGCACACATGGCAAAAACCTGTGAGAAGCTGACAAATATAAAAGAAGTGAACGTAGACATAAACGTAGCGAAAAATATGGAGACGATGAAGGCTACGGCTATGGGTGACATGTTTTTCAAAGAGTGCAACCTGAAAGAAGTCCTAAAGGTTCCAGACCTTAACACTAATCTATTGTCTGTGAGACAAATTGTCAAAAACGACGGCAAAGTGGTTTTTGAAAAAGAGAAAGTGACAGTGCTCTGGAAGGATAAACCAATTTTGACAGGAAGTGTAACCGAGAACGAACTATACACAATCAAATTAAACAACGAAGAAGCAGAGGAAGCTCTTCTGACAGAAAAAGCACCTACTGACAGAGCTCTACTGTGGCACAGAAGACTAGGGCATATGCATCAAGAAAAGATGAGAAAATTGGTGAACCTTTCACAAGGAATAGTGCTCACCGAAAAGGAGATAAGAAGTATGGATGAAATGTGTGGAATATGCCAAAAATCTAGACAGACCAGACGCAAGTTTGACACGGTGAGAAAAAGGGCCAATAATCCATTAGATATCATACACACAGATTTATGTGGCCCAATAGACCCACCAACATGGGACAACAAACGGTATTTCTTGACTCTTCTCGACGACTGCACCAACTTCGTGATGGTATATCTGATAGCAAGAAAAGATGAAGTAGCCAATCTTATAAAGACATACGCAAACTTAGTGGAAACGCAGCAGGAAAGAAAAATAAAAAAATTGAGGTCAGACAATGGAGGAGAGTATGTAAACAATAACCTCAAAGAATGGTGCGTCAACAAAGGTATACAAATGGATTTCACTATTCCATACACTCCGCAACACAACGGAAAAGCTGAAAGACTGAACAGAACCCTTGTGGAAAAAGTGAGAGCTCTACTACTCGAATCGAAAATGGATAGATCTTTTTGGGGAGAAGCATTGTATACTGCAGCCTATCTCTTCAACCGAACACCATCTGCAGCGATAGAAACCACGCCCATACAAAAGTGGACCGGACGAAAGCCCGATCTGAAAAGAATAAGGGTGTTTGGAGCAACAGCGTATGCAAAAACTCTAGGACCTCTAAAGAAACTGGAAGACAGAAGTAAAAGCTACAAAATGATAGGATATATAGAAAATGGATATAGATTGTGGGATGAAAAGAAACACAAAGTGACAGTGGCAAGGGACGTGATAGTGGATGAAAAAGAAAACTATCCGTCAAAAGAAAGCGAAACAGAACCCACACAAATTGAAATAACAGTACAAACAGAAGAAAACCTGGAAGACAACGACAACTCAACTACAACAGAAAAAGAAGAGAGGATCAACAGAAACTCAGAAGAGCCCACAAATAAAGATGCTGCAACAGACAAATCAGAAAACACGGAAGGCCTGAGAAGATCCCAGCGACAGAGGAAAATCCCAGAAAGGTATGAAGCATTTCTAACCTATAGTGACGCAGTTTCAGGTCCTGACAAAGAAAAGTGGTTGGAAGCAATCCAGGATGAAAAAGAAGCAATGGAAATAAATAAAACATGGGAGATAGTAGAAGAAAAACAATGCAAAACTACAAAACCTATAACCAGTAAGTGGGTGCTAAAAATCAAGGATAATGGAAAATACAAAGCGAGACTGGTAATAAGAGGATGCCAGCAAAGGAGGAGTATTGACTACGAAGAAACATACAGCCCAGTAGCCAATATAAGCTCAGTAAGAGCGTTAATAGCACTTTCTGCAATTAGGAACTATCATGTAATAACCATGGACGTGAAGACTGCATTCCTCTATGGCGAACTAGAGGAAGAGATTTACATTTACCCTCCTGAGGGATATGAAGAAGATGGGAAACTGTTCAAACTGAACAAGGCCATATATGGACTGAAGCAGGCACCGCTAAAATGGAACCAAAAATTTACAGCTTTTCTAAACAAGAGTGGCCTTGAGCAACTTGTTTCTGATCCATGTATCCTGAAGAAAAAGAATAGCAATCTAGTAATGGCTATATATGTGGATGACGGATTGCTAGCAAGTGACAATTTAGAAGAAATTTTCAGTTTAATCAAGGAACTGAAAAAAGAGTTTCAAATAACTGAATACAGAGATCCGAAATCATTTCTCGGAATGGAGCTGGAGAAAGATCATGAAGGTATAAAAGTCACACAATCAAATTGCATAACGAACTTATTACAGAGATTTAACATGGGAGACTGTAAACCAAGGAGCACACCTATGACTAAAGAAGAAACAAGTAATGGAGATTCTGAAACAAATTTTCCCTACAGAGAAGCAGTGGGAAGTTTATTGTATCTTGTTACCAGAACTCGACCTGATCTTGCGCAGGCAGTTGGCTGGTCAAGCAGGTACGTAGAAAATCCAACAGACATCAATGTCACAAGTCTTAAAAGAATTTTCAGATATCTAAGAGGAACGATACCCAATGGGATTAAATACTGGAAGCACGGTGATGACGAAACCATAACGGCATACAGCGACTCAGACTTCGCAGGGGACGTACAAACAAGACACAGTACAACCGGCTATGTAATATTCTACGGAGGAGGTCCAATAATATGGGCATCTAAGAAACAAAAACTAGTTGCCACCTCAACAACGGAGGCGGAGTACATAGCTGCGGCAGAGTGCTGCAAAGAAATAGTATTCATAAAGATGCTCTTAGAAGAAATCACAGGGAAGGGCATAAAAATCGAACTGAACATGGACAATCAGAGTGCTATTGAACTAATAAAAACAGGTGCAGTGAATAACCGAACTAAACACATTGACGTAAAGTATAGATACGTGCATGAGTTTGTGAAAAATAACTGTGTAAAAATAAATTACTGTCCTACGGAAGAACAAATCGCGGATATGATGACAAAGCCTTTAGATGCTAAGAAATTTGAAAAATGTAAATGCGAACTGGTAATATGAAAGAGAGTCAGTATGGATGTATGTATGTACGACATAGAATGGTCTGGAATTATGGAGGAGTGATGTAAATAATTCCAGAAAGTTAATGTGAACGAATGTGCAATATTGAATGGTCAGGAATTAAGGAGGAGTGTTGTGGGAATAAATAATTCCTGAGGGTTGGTACGAATGGGCATAGGTTTAGTTGGTACGGATGAATGAAGGTTTAGTTGGTACGGATGAATGAAGGTTTGGTTGGTACGGATGGATAGATGCTAGGTTGGTACGAGAGTCTTTTGAATGGTCAGATACGTTAGAAGAAATTGAGAGAGCACGTGTGTTGAAGCTACTTACTGTTACTGTTAATCCATTTCATATAATATTATATATTTATATACACTGCATACAAAAGTTTCTATATTAAAGTTCAACATTCAATATACAAAGAAAAGTGTATAGCACAAGAGTCATTTATTTAAACAAATTACAACAAGCCCTGTCGCGCTTGGGGCGGTGCTGATCCAGTTTGATGACGAACAAATACCCAGAGTCATTGCATTCGCAAGTAAAAGCCTCTCGGACGTAGAGAGACGGTATTCGCAAACGGAGAAAGAAAGCCTCGCGTTAGTATGGGCGGTCGAGCGTTTTTATTATTACTTAGCAGGATTATACTTTGAACTAGTGACAGACCATAAACCTCTAGAGACGATTTTCAAGACCTCATCCAAACCACCAGCCAGAATCGAAAGATGGGTCCTACGATTACAGGCATTCAAATTCAAGGTCATATATCGCCCCGGCAAAGAAAATATCGCCGATTCGGTGTCAAGACTGTGTAAATTCACCAATAGTGAATCATTTGACAAAGGAAGTGATTGTCACATCCGCTCCTTGATTGAAGTGGCAGTACCAAAAGCAGTAAGCATGTCACAGGTGTTCAAAGAAAGTGAAGCGGACGAACAGCTGAGAGATGCAGCAAATAAAATCAAAATGGAAACATGGGGAACAGCCGATAAGAACCCATATTTTCCGTTTCGACTGGAATTAACAACATTAGGACCAATTGTCCTGAGAGGAAACCGTATCGTAATACCAGAAGTACTACGACCACATATTCTGAAGTTGGCCCATGAGGGTCACCCGGGAGAAACTGTAATGAAACGGCGACTCCGAGCAAAAGTGTGGTGGCCATTAATAGACAGGGAGACGGAAAAATTTGTAAAATCTTGTCGTGACTGCCTATTAGTATCTAGGCCCAACTACCCTCCACCAATGACGAGACACACATTCCCCAACGGGCCGTGGCAGTGCATAGCTATGGACTTGATGAAGGCAACAGCAATACCTGAAGAAATACTGGTCGTCATCGACTATTATTCACGTTACCAGGAAATAAAATTTATCAAGCCTGCAACCTCAATCATCATCATTGAACAATTAAAGGAAATGTTTTGCCGACTGGGGATCCCCAAATCAATAAGAACCGACAACGGCAAACAATTTACGAGTACAGTATTCTACGAATACTGCGAAGCCAATAACATCAAAGTAATACACACTCCACCTTATTGGCCGCAAGCAAACGGAGAAGTTGAGAATATGAACCGAGCAATTTTAAAACGATTGCAAATAAGCTACATGGGTAACAGAAATTATAAGACGGAATTACAACAGTTCACGATGATGTACAATGTGACACCGCATGGGACTACCGGCAAATCACCATCAGAACTTCTCTACGGTCGAAATATCAGAGATAAAATTCCGGCAATTGGAGACTTGGTATCAAATGAACAAAGTGATGAAGAAGTGTATGAACGGGACCTGTTAAATAAAAAGAAAGGAAAAGACCATGAAGACAGAGTAAGAGGGGCCAGGGATACTAATATCAAAGTGGGAGATAAGGTAGTGACTAAGAATACAATAGTACCCCACAAACTAACGACCACTTTCGACACGAAAATGTATGAAGTACAACAACGGGTTGGAAATGAAGTAATTCTAGAAGAGGATGGACGTACGATACGACGACACATAAGTCATGTTAAGAAGATTCCAGAACCAGAAGGTGTCACTCCACAACAGTCTATTACCAGTCCAGTTATCCCAACTACGACGAAAACATCTCACCAAGCTGGAGATGTGGGGGGCCAAGAGGAATTGGAAAGAGGTGCAGGTCATTCTGAAGAATTCGGCAAACGATCTCAAGATCAGAAGATGGTCCAGCCACTTAGACTTGAAAGAAAAGGAGGGATGTGGAGACCGGTAGCAGAGGGGATTAGCGGGGAGTCGGGAGATGGCCCGGAGAGGGGCTGAACCGACACACCCGGATGGGACGTAGTCAGTTGTTGTTAGACGATCTAGAAATACACAGTGTAGGAATAGCATACAAATAAAGTGTACAATTAAAGTGAAACCGTTCTTATTGACAACAACCAGTTATCACACTTACATTGTATGTTATTTGTCGCTGGGTCTTTAATGTTCGGCGTTCGTCGGACCTCGTCGCCGTTTATACGAGTTGGCAAAAGTTATTGGAAGATTTATTCGAAGAAAAAATTATTCTATAATTTAATATAATATAATTTAATTGAATAAAAAAAATTATCTTTATTTGTCGGATAAATTCTAATCGAATAAAATTATTTATTTGATATTCGCCGAACACACAAGGGTACTTTTTTTATTCTTTTATTTCGTTATTCGATATTGTCATTTGGATAAATATTTTGCCCAACTTTGCCCACGGTATTATAGACCAGATATTTTGAACATTTATCGAGTAAACACTGTATATTTACTTATTTTAAACATCATACTACTTTGGCAAGGTTAAAAAATGAAAACTGTGTGTCACGTGTGATTGTCATCACACTTTTTTTAATATGGAAGTTGACATATTTGTTAATAAAAGTATATCAATCTTAAGTGCAGTGGCCCACAGTTTATTGTAGTTTATTGTGGCAGGCATTACCGGCAGTAATTTACCGCATCGAATTTTAGCAATTTCCGATACATGGTTTTATTGCACGAATCATGTGTTGAAGCTAGTTCTGATTTCTGCCATAGGATAGTAAAGGTTCTGTTTCATGCTAAAACTGGTGTGCTCTCTGTTACGTGGTAAAAGTGGGCTCTACCGCCGGTCTAGGAGCTGTTCTGTGCTAAGCGTGAGCGTGCCAAAAAGTGGTGGCAAGTGCAGACAATGGCGTGAGCACTCTCTGTTCCTCTCTGCTCTCTGATACTAGCCATGCTGAAGAAAAAATGGCAACACCGCGAGATATATATATATATATATATATATATATATATATATATATATATATCAATATACCTAACCCAACCCACTGAACCAGACTCTCAATCTCCTCTGCCGGCCTCTCACTTTCCCGCGTAATTTTCAAATGTTTACATCAATGTATACTACACTGTTGTAATTAAGATAGGTTTCTTAACATATGAAACAAGGTGCTAAGGGGTACCAACTTCACATAAACAGTTATTATTTTTAGGTTGCAGACCTGTATTATCTCTAACTATGATCTCACTTCAACTGCTCTCTTGTAATCCTCTCTAAAACACATGTTCTCTATTCGTAATTATTTTCTTTATTAAATCAACACATTGTTCATACATCCTGTTCATATTTATTTAATCACACGGCCACCTTAACAGGTTATGGGCCCAGGTGCGAAATGTGAATTGTATTTTTTTTGAAGAAAGTGTGAACAAGTAAAAGAATTTCTACTTTATGAAAGGTTAAAAATAACACGTGTGTGTACAGTGCAAAGAGATTTCTTCTTCCGCCTGTGTGCAAAAAAGTGAAAAAAAGGAAATTCTCGCCGCCAGAAACACATTTGTTATTACGATGGAAACAGGAGATAGAGAACTACTGTCAGTTAAGAAACTCCAGAGTGCGGAGAATTGGAATATATGGAAGTTCCAGGTAACTGTCTTGATAAAAGCTCAACGAGCATGGGAAATTATGACGGGAGAAAAACCCCTACCGACAGCATTAGCTGCAGGCGCATCAGATGCACTTCGAAAGGAATACATAAAGGAAGTGGCAGAATGGCAAAAGTTGGATGCTATAGCCCAAAAGATATTGGTTACAACCATATCAGAACAGTGCATGTTGCACATAATTAACTGCAATAGTGCAAAGGAAATGTGGACGAAGCTAGAAGGAATTTATGAGCAAAAATCAGAAGCTTCAATACACGCCCTTCAACAACAATGGTTCACGATGACCAAGGACACATCCGACGATATAGCCACCCACATAGCTAAGGTAGAAAACTTGGCATACAGATTACAAGTCGCCGGTGAGGCAATATCCGACAAAATGATAATAACCAAAATCATTTTAATACTTCCATCTAACTTCAAACATTTTGCAACGGCTTGGGAGTCGACGTCTGAGACAGAGCGTACAAAGATAAATCTTATTGCCAGACTGAACATAGAAGAATTTCGAATAAATCAAACGGAGGGAGGAAATGGCAATGCTCTTACCTCAAGAACGCAACATAGCAAAAATAATAGCTATAATAATAGTTGTAATAACACTAGAGCGTCTCATCGAGGCAGAGGATTTTATAGAGGCAGAGGATTTTACAGGGGTAGAAGTCAAGACAGTGATCAAAACTCGTGGAAACCAGGTAGATGTAATAAATGTAACAAACCTGGACATTGGGCAAGAGAGTGTAGAAGTACCGATAGCAGTAATAATCAAGCAGTTGGAACTACTCGAAGTGGTGGTTTGATATGCGAAGCCTTAGTTTCGATGCAACAAAATGGCAAAGTTGTAGAGGCATGGTATCTTGATTCGGGTGCAACGGAACATATGACGCATAACAGGTGTTGGTATGTATCCTATCAACCATTAAAAGAAGTAGTATGGGTTCGTATCGGAGACGGTACATACTTAAAAGCATATGGTCGAGGTGACATCAACATATTCGCATACAACGGTGAAGAATGGAAGGAAAACTATTTATCAAATGTTCTGTATGTACCTAAGCTCAAATACAATTTATTTTCCTCAGGAATCACTCTCGATAAAGGCTTAAAATCTGTTTCGGATAAAAGGTACTGCAATTTTTATAGAAACGAAGACATTGTTGCAGTGGGAGAACGAGAAAGTACAGGCGTACTTTACATTATGAAATTCAAGGTAAACATGCCAAGGAAAGAAGAAAACTATGTGCAGCCTAATCCAACAGCTATGTCAGCAGAAACTGGTACATTGGAAAGTTGGCATCAAAAGTTCGCTCACCAAAACTTTGCGAGAACAAAAGAAATTTTAAAGTCTAACAATACAGGATTCAAGGAAGGAGATAAACCTTTTTGTGAAGCCTGTGCTATAGGAAAAAGTCATAGACTACCTTTTCCAATAAGTCAAACGAAAACAGAACGTATTGGAGAAATAATTCATGCAGATGTATGTGGTCCATTACAAGAAAAATCCATGGGAGGATCCAGGTATTTCCTATTGTTCAAAGACGATTATTCTCATTACCGTCATGTATATTTCATAGCAGCAAAGTCTGATGTAGCAGATTGTATTGGAGATTATGTTAAAAAGGCTGAAAAACACTGTTCAAAAGTGTAGGAAAATTGTACGAGAATGTTCCAGAACGTTCTATAACGTTTAGTTGTCAGTTGTCTGAAACATTCAACGGCCCGCCGTGTTTACACGTCGTCAAGACACGTTGTGAAGTAATTGCCGATGCATTACCAAATATGGTGATATCACCGAGCCGCGGAAAAATAATGAAGAAGCGCGAATTAGAGGAGAGGACTCCAGATATAAAGGGAGCGCCAACGTACCACGGGCAGTCTTCTCTTTGCGCGGAGCTTGTAACCTGTTTTATTTTTTTCAAATAAATTACTCATTTTTTCTGGATACTACAATTTCAGAAGTGGGATCAGATTCCGCGAGTTACGTGTTAGTTTACGGTTGAAAAAAAAAAAAGGAGAAATTTTTTTTTACCTACAATTTAAGTGACTTTATGTGAATCCGGTGACACAAAGTGGGAGCGGACCCTGGGATTACGTGATTTTATGTGATTTACGTTACGATTAGTGATCCGAAAATGAGTGCAAAAATATCGGTTGCAAGTTTGAAAGAAAAACTCCGCGGTATGAATTTACCAACGTCTGGCACGAAGGCCGAATTGATAAATCGATTAATAGAAGCGGGTGCGCCTCCAGAATCATACCTAAATACCGGAAGAAGAAGAGGAAGAAGTTATCGAGCAGGTGTACCACCCAGCCACCACGACCGATAATGCCGTTTCTCAACAAGCACCAATGTTTAACGAAATGGAATTCTTACGTCGAGAACGCGATCTGGCCGAACGAGAAGTGCGATTGCTGCGAAGAGAATTAGAGTTGTCACGAGTCACCCCGCGTGAGGCCAGCCGATCGCCAATGTCCACAATGTCCACGAAATGGAGAGACATAAAAGATATGGTAGCAAATTACGACGGCATTTCCTACGATTACCACGTTTGGGAAAAACAAATAAAACAACTAATACAAAATTACGCCTTACCCGACGGTACCGCTAAAGCTTTGGTGTGCAACAAATTAGCGGGAAAAGTGCTCAAGTGGTATCATACGAGAAGTGATTGTATAGAAATGAGCTGCGAGAATTTATTAGCTGAAATCAAAAAGATGTTCGGACAACGAAAAAGCGCATTGAGCCTGCGTAAAGATTTCGAAGCTAGAAAATGGGCACCGGACGAGGTATTCGCCGACTATGTGCATGACAAGATTACGATGGCAAACCGAGTACCTGTTGCCGACAACGAGCTCGTCGATTATGTGATCGATGGCATCCCGAACGAGAGCTACCGGACTCAGGCACGCATGCAGTGTTTCGAGTCCACCGACGCGTTACTGATAGCGTTTGAAAAGGTGACTCTACCACGAGAAACAACGAGGCGAGAAGGGATGTATCGAGGAGAAAACGGGACGATGACGAAGAAAAGTCAAAAGACACCGAGGGAACAGAAGGACGGCGCGACGACACGGTGCTACAATTGCAACGGTACGGGGCACTACGCGAAGGATTGTCCGAAACCGAAGAGGGACAGAGGTTCCTGTTATTCGTGCGGAAAATTTGGACATCGAGCAGCGGATTGCGGAAAGCAGGCATCAACATCAGCGCAGGTCAACTACGTAACGACGCAACGTGAGGACGACGACGAATTTCTTCGCTCCGTGGATCTACAATTGGGTGAAACAAACAAATTTTCTATAACAGCATTATTAGATTCGGGTAGCCCGGTAAGCTTTGTTAAAGAAAATTTTGTACCGAAAGAAATACCTAGAATTACGGATCCGACGATTGATTTATGCGGCATAAATAATAGTCAATTACGCGTCTTAGGAAATGTAAATGCGACGGTTATTATGAATGAGCAAAAATGTAGAGTTCGGTTATATATCGTTCCAAACAATACGATGCAGAAAAACTTAGTTCTCGGGCGCGATTTTATGAAAAATGCAAACCTTATGTTAGTGTGTCGCGAGGCGCGAGAAATTATGAATATTGAAATAAATTCCGAAGCAGAATTGTCTACGCGTGACTTAATCGTGAACGAAGATTTACCTGTAAAAATAAAAACACAAGTACAGGAAATCTTTCGAAAAAATTATGTGAACCCGGCGAGACCCGAAAAGCCGAAAGTAGAAAATGTTATGAAGCTTACGATTACGAATGAGAAACCTTTCCACTGTACACCGCGAAGACTTTCACATACCGAAAAAAGTCAATTAAAAGAAATATTAGATTCATTGTTGGAGAGAGGCATAATTCGCGAGAGTACATCAGAATATGCATCTCCGGTAGTTTTGTTAAGAAAGAAAACGGGCGAAATACGAATGTGCGTAGATTTTCGTATTCTGAACAAAGTAACTGCTCGCGATAACTTTCCAATACCGTTAATCGAAGATCAACTAAATGTTTTAGCCGGAAAACGATATTTTACGACGCTCGATCTGAAAGATGGGTTTTTTCATATTAGCATGCACGAGGATTCAGTTAGGTATACTTCGTTTGTAACCCCGTTGGGACAATTTTAATACCTTAAGATGCCTTTGGTTTGAAGGGAGCACCCCTCAAATTTCAAAGATTCGTCACAACGATATTTAAAGATTTAATTAACACGGGCGATGTATCTGTTTACTTAGATGATTTTTTAATTGCAACCACAACAATCGAACACCATTTTCAGGTACTCAAATTAGTGTTTGGGTTACTAGTAGATAATAGGCTCGAATTACGATTAGACAAGTGTAAATTTTTACAAACGAAACTTGATTATCTGGGGTACACAATTACGAGTGAAGGTATTAGTCCAACAGAACGTGGTATAGAAGCGGTCAAAAGGTTTCCGATTCCAAGAAACGTCCGGGACGTGCAAAGTTTTTTAGGTTTGTGTTCCTATTTTAGAAAATTTGTTGAGAACTTCTCAGTTATAGCCAAACCATTATATGACCTTACGCGAAAAGATGCAAAGTTTATGTTCGCGTACGAGGAAATGCAAACATTTAAAAAACTCAAAGCTGCATTAACAAACGCGCCTATTTTGAGCATCTATTCGCCACAGGACGAAACAGAATTGCATTGCGATGCTAGTGCAGTTGGTTTTGGAGCCATTTTAATGCAACGAAAAGCGGATCACAAATTTCATCCGGTTTTTTATTTCTCCAAAAGAACTACACCTGCTGAATCAAAATATCATTCGTTCGAACTTGAAACTTTAGCCATCATTTACGCTTTACGACGATTTCGAGTTTACTTGGTTGGCATAGTGTTGAAAATTGTTACGGACTGTCAAGCGTTAAGTATGACACTTAATAAAAAGGATACAAATCCTCGAATTTCGAGATGGGTACTTGAAATGCAGTCATTCGATTATTCGCTCGAACATAGAATAGGTACGCGAATGGCTCATGTCGATGCGTTAAGCAGACAAATACTTATGATAGAAGATAACACATTTGATAAAAATCTTGCTTTATGCCAGAACGAAGACGACATTATTGCAAAATTACGAAATTCCTTAGAACAGTCGGAACAAAAACATTACGAACTACGTAATGGTTTAGTATACCGGAAATATCATGACCAACTTTTATTTTATGTGCCATCCTCCATGGAATCTAGCGTTATGCACCGGTATCACAACGAATTTGGCCACGTGGGAGTTGATAAAACACTCCAAAATATTATGAGCAGTTACTGGTTTCCGAATATGAGAAACAAAATTAACAATCACATCAAAGCCTGTTTAAAATGTATTGCGTTTTCACCAAATTCCGGAAAGCCCGAAGGTGAATTACATTGCGTCCCAAAAGGAGACAAACCGTTCAACACGTTACACATTGACCATTTAGGCCCATTATCAAAATCAAGTAACGCGAAGAAACGTTTTGTTTTTGTTGTAATAGACGGATTTACGAAATATATAAAATTGTACGCGACAAAAACGACAAATGTGACGGAAGTCATAAATTGTTTAAAGTCCTATTTCACCACTTTTAGTAGACCATTGCAAATTGTGTCCGATCGCGGAAGTTGTTTTACGTCGCGTGATTTTCAAAATTTTGTAAATGATTATAGTGTGAAACACATTAAGATTGCCACCGCGTCTCCGCAGGCGAATGGACAAGTCGAGCGCATGAATCGAACTATTATTCCGATGATAGCCAAATTGTGTGACGAAAGAAAAGTTCACTGGTTTGAAGTGCTGAGTGAAGTAGAATTTGTATGCAATAACACTGTAAATAGAACGACAGGAGAATGTCCAAGCGTGCTTTTATATGGGTTAAAACAACGTGGTAAAGTGAATGATAGTGTGCGAGATCATTTAGAATCGACCGGGCTTACTAATGAGAAAAGGGATTTAAAAGAATTGAGACAGAATGTCGACGAAAGAATTAAAATGTTACAAGCGAAAAATCGCGACTATTATAACAATAAACATCGGACGCCATCAAAATACGTGGAAGGCGATAAAGTTATGATTCGTAATTTTGACAATGCGTCTGGTATATGCGCGAAACTGACGCCTCAGTATAAAGGTCCGTATGTGGTGTCCAAGGTGCTCCGAAATGACCGTTATGTAATTAAGGACGTTGACGGACATCAAATTTCGCAAATTCCGTACCAGGGAACTTGGGAGGCTGCAAATATGCGACGTTGGCTTCCTTCCTAGGTCGATACCCTGTACGCGTTAGGGTAATATTATTGTTTGAATTATGATATTGGATGCGTGTGTGTATGTACGAATGGAGAGTGTGGAAATTTTAAACGGAGTAATCATTAATCGGGACGATTAATTGTCAGGCTGGCCGAATTGTAGGAAAATTGTACGAGAATGTTCCAGAACGTTCTATAACGTTTAGTTGTCAGTTGTCTGAAACATTCGACGGCCCGCCGTGTTTACACGTCGTCAAGACACGTTGTGAAGTAATTGCCGATGCATTACCAAATATGGTAATATCACCGAGCCGCGGAAAAATAATGAAGAAGCGCGAATTATATTCCAGATATAAAGGGAGCGCCAACGTACCACGGGCAGTCTTCTCTTTGTGCGGAGCTTGTAACCTGTTTTATTTTTTTCAAATAAATTACTCATTTTTTCTGGATACTACAAAAGGAATAAGAATTTTAAGACCAGACAATGGGCTAGAAATGGTGAATAAACAAGTTAAAGAGGTAACTGCAAAATATGGAATTCAGCATCAAAGAACTGTGGCCTATTGTGCAGAACAAAATGGTTCAGCTGAACGTGAAAATAGAACTGTTATCGAGGCAGTCAGAACAATTCTACACGCAGCTGGTTTCGAAAAGCGCTTTTGGGCGGAAGCGGTAAGCACAGTAGTATATGTACTGAATCACACAGGGACTAGCAGTGTAAAAGGAATAAGTCCATACGAACTGTGACACAATAAAAAACCTAACATCAAGGACTTACATATTTTTGGAGAGAAGATTTTCACGCATATACCAAAACAAAAGAGGCAAAAACTGGACAATACATCTAAAAAAGCATTTTTTCTAGGATATGATGAAAATGCAAAGGGTTACAGAGCCTGGTTCCCAACAGAAAACACTGTTAAGATAGTAAGAAATGTGTTTTTTAGTGGAGAAATTGAACCTTTGAATGCACTAAAACCTAATGATTCTATTCTACTGGAGTTGCCTCAAGATTATGAACAGGAAGCAGATGACAATAATGCAAGTGATGTTGAAGAAAACTTAGTCGAAGAAGAAGAACCAGACACACCTCCAAATATATTAGAAGAAGACATACCTGAAGAACCTCCGCAACAACAAGGAATTGGAAGAAATGTACAAGAGGAAGATGATAACCAACCTAGAAGAAATCTAAGAGACAGAAGTTCTTTGAGAAAGCCTAATAGGTACGATGACTATGTGGATATAGAAAATATATTTATCGCTGAAAGCGGGGAACCACTAGACTATACAGAAGCTGTACAAGGTGATGATGCTAGCAAATGGAAGCAGGCCATGCAAGAAGAAATGGAAGCTTTAAACAAAAATGAAGTATGGAAATTAGTAGATAAACCAGAAAAACAAAACGTGATTGAAAACCGTTGGGTTTATAAAATAAAAAGAGATTCAGATAGAAAAATACTCAGATACAAGGCAAGATTAGTTGCAAAAGGGTTCAAGCAAAAACAAGGAACTGATTACCAAGAAACATTTAGTCCATTGGTGAGAATGAGTTCTATCAGATTAGTATTAACCATAGCAGCTAATGAAGACCTTCTGTTAAGGCAGTTTGATGTTAAAACAGCCTTCCTAAATGGAGACTTGGAAGAAGATATATATATGAAGCAGCCAGAAGGTTTTTCGAATGACAATGGTAAAGTCTGTAAATTAACAAGAAGTTTATATGGTTTAAAACAAGCCTCAAGATGCTGGAACAAAAAGTTCACAAAATTTCTAAAGAAACACAAATTAAAAGTTACTAGTGCAGATCCTTGCATTTTTCACAGTACAGATAAGGATAAAAGACTAATCATAGCCATTCACATTGATGATGGTTTAATTGCAGCGAAGAATTTACAAGATATTACAAACTTATTAAAAGATTTACAACAAGAATTTGAAGTTACGCATTCACCGGTTGGAACCTTCCTGGGAATTCAAATCGAACAGAGACAAAATAGATCAATTTTCATTCATCAAGCAGCCTATACTCGGAAGATTATTGAAAGATTTAGAATTGAAAATGCAAATGCAGTATGTATACCAGCAGATCCAAACCATGAAATGTGCTCAGAAATGCATTCAGGTGACCAAAGAGAAATCACCAAAGCACCGTACAGAGAAGCGATAGGCAGCTTAATGTATCTGTCTACATGCACAAGACCAGATATCTGTTATGCTGTGAATAAAGCAAGCAGATATTTAAAAGAACCCACGAAAATACAGTGGAATGCGGTAAAAAGAATATTAAAATATCTGAATGGTACACAAAACCTTGGATTACTTTTTGAAAGGAGCGAACTCAATTGCTTAACAGCATACAGCGATGCTGATTTTGCTGGAGAAATAGAAACAAGAAGATCAACAACAGGCTATCTAGTCAAATGGGGTTCAAGTACGATATCCTGGAATTCTCAACGTCAAGACTCTGTGGCACTGTCAACAACCGAAGCCGAGTACATAGCAGCATGCCTAACATCCAAGGAAATAATGTGGTTACGCAAAATCGTAGCAGAATTGTACGACTTAGAGAAAGTCGAAATACGGATGTATGTTGACAATCAAAGTGCCATACAGCTTATCAAAAATCCTGTCTTTCACAAAAGGACGAAACATATAGATACAAGCTATAAATATCTGAACGAGAGATATGAAGAAGGAATATATAAACTGGAATATATAAACACCAAGGAGCAGCTTGCGGATATCCTGACCAAACCATTGGCACGTCCAGCATTTTATCAACATCGTGGGAACATATGTGATATCAAGACAAATTAAAAGAAATTGATATATTTTTTTGAATGACTTTTTGTATGTTAATAAACAGTGGGAGTGTTGTAATTATGATAGGTTTCTTAACATATGAAACAAGGTGCTAAGGGGTACCAACTTCACATAAACAGTTATTATTTTTAGGTTGCAGACCTGTATTATCTCTAACTATGATCTCACTTCAACTGCTCTCTTGTAATCCTCTCTAAAACACATGTTCTCTATTCGTAATTATTTTCTTTATTAAATCAACACATTGTTCATACATCCTGTTCATATTTATTTAATCACACGGCCACCTTAACATACACATTGAGTAATTTTATGTAAGTAAGGTAATAGAGGTAAGTATTATTTATTAACTTTTCAGGTCTTTCTCTTTGTGTGTAGCACATTTACTTAATAGAATCTATTGTTTTCCAATACATTTCAATTTAGTCTTAATAACATTTATTAGTATCACATTTTTCGAAAATTTGTTTAGACAGTTCTTTACTATATTTATTGATTAATAATGCCACGACGTTGTTGTGTCCCTAAGTGCAAGGGAAATTATGATAGTACTCTTAAAATTGGACTCCAACAAAATATTCTGCAGTTTGTAGTCTGCATTTTGCAGAAACTGATATTCAAAGGTATCAGACTATTCTATCTCGTAATGGTGTACTGCAGAATGTTTTGTTGAGATGTCCAAGACTTATGGAAAATGCAATACCTTCCATTTTTTCGAATTCACCATCGAAATGTGTGCTACCACGAAGAAAAGATCCTGTAGAGCGCAGGGAAAGATTAATTGAAAATCACGAAATTTTAGTTAATGCGTTTATTAATTCTAATCTCATTAGTGATTTCTCAAATTTTATGAATAATTTATAAAGAAAAGCTTGTAATTTCGAACCATTGGAGTATTAGAATAACTTTATTGGTTCCCCGAGGGGTTACAATCTTTTCTTTACATGCTCATACCTTAACCTAATCTTATGTCTATCTTACAGCTACTCCTTAATCTTCTAATTCCCGCTCGCTCGTTTTCTTACAATTTTTTTTTATACTATACCGTTTATTACATTACATTATACCTATTTACAAATTTACATTTTAATCCTTCGCCTCTCGCCTTATTTCCCTTTTTCCTCCTAACTTACACACACACACACACACACACACACACACCCTTCCCTAACCTCCTTGGATCCCCGCTTCCGCTCGCTCCTCTTTCGATTCCAATCTTTTTCTTTCCTTCTCTCCTTTTCATTTTCACCTTTTCATTCATTCTTTCCACTCATACTCGCTCTCCACTCTTCCACCTTCTTCAGCCATCCCTCCCCTCCACCCTCCTCATCTAGCACTTCCCTCATCATCTCCTGCCATCCTCTCTATTCATCCACCCTCATGCATTCTTCCCATACATGCTCCCATGACTCCATCTTCCATCCACACACTCTGCACAATCTCTCATCTTCATTCACCCAATACTTTCCTTCTCTCATCTCAGTTCCCAGCCGAAATCTGGCCATCCTTTGCCTCCTGTCCTCCCCCCATCCTTTCCCCAGATATCCCGGCAGCCCCTCACCCTTCACCAACCCGTACCATCGGTTATACCTGGATACTACTATCCTTTCCCATCTCTCCTTTCTCTGTTGCTCCTTCCCCCTATTCACTATCTCCTCACTTACAGTCTCTCTCTTTTCCTCCATCATTACTTCCACCTCCTCCGCAGTCCAACCCTTCTTCTCCCAAAACTCCATCCTCTCCTTCTCCCACCCATCCTCTGCCCTCATCTCCCTCCTACTCCTTCCTCTTATCTCCTCCAAACACAGTCTTGCCAGCTCCCCCCCTTTGCCCTCCCTTAGCTTTTTTTCGTACCCCCATGCCCTTAAACCCGTCCTCTCTTTCATCATATCCCTTTGCAGTTCCTCTCTCACCATGTATCCCGGTGTGCATCGTTCTACCCCTAGCACCCATTTTAGGAACCTTTCCTGCAGTCTCTCCACTCCTTCTCTCTCCTTCCACCCCCAGATTTCGACTCCATACCCCACTACTGTCCACACTAGTCTGTCGAATAGCCATACCCTTCTCCCCCAGTCGTTTCCAAAAATCCTCTTACCTATCCCCCACACTTGCCCCATTACTGCCACACCCTTCCTAATCCTGTCTTCCACCCGTTTCTTTTGCCCCCATCTCTTGCGATCACATACCCCAGTTACTTATACTCGCTTACCTCTTCTACCACCTTGCCCCCCCATCTCCAGCTCACTTTCTTCCACCTCCCCCCCCCCTTTTCCTACATCTCATCACCTTCGATTTTTCGACGTTGAGTTGCAGCTTCTTTCCCTCTAAATACCTCTCCATTGTTCCCATCATACCCTTCATTTCCTCTACATCCTCCGCTAGCAATGCCACGTCGTCTGCGTAGGCTAGCGAGTAGATTTTCTTACCCGCCAGCTTTACACCTCCCCACCCTCCCTTTTCCAGCGCTTCGTCCATGTCCGCTATCAGTAGCGTGAAAAGCAGCGGACTCAGTGGACACCCCTGCCTTACCCCCCTGGCCGTCCAAAAGCTTTCCCCTTCTTCCTCTCCCGCTCTCACTTTACTCTTCGTCTCCCTCAAGATTTCCTCACATCTTCCTATCAACCCTTCCCTCACTACCCTCTTTCTCATTTCCCGAACCAAAATCCCTCTGTCCACTGAGTCGAACGCTGCTTTCAGATCCACAAACAGCACCACCATTTTCCTGTTTTTTCTTTCCACCTGCCTGTTGATCAAATAGTTTAGGACGTAAATATTATCTATACATCCTAACCCTCTCCTAAACCCTGTCTTGCTGGCTGGCAATAGACCCTTCCTCTCCACTTCCTCCCTCAATCTCTCCGCCATCACCGCTGCGTACACCTTATACCCCGTTTGAAGCAGCGTCACCCCTCTATAATTTTCGACCTTCCTGCTATCCCCTTTCTTGGCAATCAGAATAATTATTCCTTCTGTCCATTCCTCCAACCATCCCTCCCCTCTCCATACCTTGTTACAAACCCTCCACAACCAATCCTCCACCTCGCTTTCTCCATGCAACCATACTTCGTTCATGATTCCGTCTCCCCCCGCCGCTTTCCTCTCTTTCAGCCCCTTTATTATTATTGTCACCTCCCTTTTTTCAATGTCTCCTTCCTCGTCCTCCTCCACTCTTCTACCTCCTCCTTTCCGCACCCTCCACTCCACTCCCCCCAATAGTTGCTGAAAGTGATCGTCCCACTCTTTCATCCCTATACTTTCATCTACTCTCGAACCCTTTCTCCTTTCTCTGTTCACAGTCCTCCACACCTGCCTTTCTGTTTTAATGTCCTTCAGTTCCCTTTCCCATCTTTCCCTCTCTTTTTTCTTCTTTTCCTCACATAACATCTTATATGCACTTTTCTTTTCCTTAAACTCTACCCCTGCTCCTCCCTTCTTCCTCCACGCCCTCAATTCTTCTCTCACCTTCCTTTTTTCCAATCTACATTCCTCATCCCACCATCCTTTAATCTTCCCTTTCTTCTTCTTCCCCATCTTTCCCAACACCTCCTTAATCCTTTCTTTCAAGTTGCACCACTCCTCCTCCACTACCTCCTCGCCCACTTTTCTAGTCCCAAATCTTTCCCTAAATTCTTTTTTCCCTTCCTCCGACCAACATACCCTAACCTTCCTTTTCCCTCCACTCTCCTTCCTTTTCCTCCCTCCCCTTTCTCCCTTGATCCATACCGTCAATGGCATGTGGTCCGACTCCATCTTTTCCCCCACCTCTAACCTTACCACACCTTCTCTCGTTTCCTCATTGCCTATTACGTAGTCAATTACCGAGTTCCCTCTCCCTCCACTATACGTCAGTTCCCCTTCCTCATCCCCCTTTGTATCCCCGTTAAAAATCCCCCACCACCTCTCACCCAGATACTCACAAAGCCTCCTCCCTTCTGCGTTTATCTTTGAGTCCTTGGACTTCCTGCTCCCCCACCCCCTCCTTCCTCCTCCTCCATCACCTCTCCCCCCATCCTTCCTGTTCTCGCATTGAAGTCCCCACCTATAATCGTCTTAACTCCTTTCTCTCTCCCCTCTATCCATTCACCCAGCTCCTCCAGTTTCCTTTCCAGATCCCTATTAACATACACCCCAATCACCCTCCACCACTCCTCATCAACCTTCATCTTGACCATCATTAAACCCTCCTTCCCTTCCAACCCTCCTCTTTCTGTCACTATCTCCTTTCTCACCCCCAAAACCATACCTCCTCTTGCTCTCCCCATCCTTTCTTCCCTCTTTGCCCTTCGCACTTCCCACACATACCCCCTTGGCAGTCTGTCCCTTATTTTACTCCATCCTTTCTCTTCCACCCACGTCTCCATTAATATTAGTACGTCCCATTCCTCCAACCCTTTCCAGAAATCCGGATCCTTATTCCTCAACCCCGCTATGTTCCAAAAACCTATCTTGCATTCTGTGTTCCTTCTTATCCTCCCCTTCCCACCCCCCAGATCCCGAGAAATTAGAAAAGCGGTTTGGGAACTATAGACTTTTATCCGGTTGTAATTATCATGTATCATATGATGAAGCAATTCATGCAGAGAAGAATATTAGATTAAAGCACATTTTTACGAAAACAGCAAGTTCGTTTTCTTTTGCTGAAATAAAAAAGAAATTCCAAATTTGCGATGATGACAGTAATGATCTTCATAAACTTCCTCCTGTTGATGTCATCGGTTTTTCGGAAATTTTTGACAATGATTATTTATCCGTTTGTATTGTTGATGATTCAATTAAGATTTATATATCCGGTTATGGGTCCCATTCTGTTGAAAAAAAATTAAATTGTAATATATGCAGATTATTAGTTGTGATGGATAAAGGTACAACTGTAAATAATCTATATTTTGATCATTTACAAAGGGGTGGTCTTTCCATTCCTACAGAAGATGTAACAAATGTATTTACTCACATATGCGCAATAATGGAAGCCATAATAAATGTTGCTAATTTGGAATCGGATTTTCTAAAATCTGAAAATCATAACCATATTTTATGTAAATTAACATATATTAGTTTAAAATCAGATATACATCATTTAGCATTTTTAGATAGATGCGTTTGTGGTAAAGATTATCAAAGTATTTTGTTTAAATTATTATCAATTTTTTCAAATATTTTACTAAGTGATTATGTTAAAACTATAAACAATTGTCAATTAGAAATGTCACATATTCCTATTTTGTAAAATGGGATAATATGGCTATTGGCGAACCACCCATTATGATAAAAAAAAGGTAACGCGCCACAGTAATACCCCTAGGGTGGTGAGGAAATTTACAACAATTACAAAATTATCTTTTATAAGTTTATAAGAAGATTATATTATAATATTTACCTGTACATATAATAATTATCTGCACAACTTTTCTTTTCAGTAACTGATTACCCAACCTCTTTGACGTATACACGTAGTCACTTAACCTCTTCGGCTTCGTCACAATAATTTCGTCTATTTCAGGCTTCTATTGATTTATATATCCCTTCATTCATTTTCAAATGTTGCATTTTAGTTCAAAGATGATTTCCCATTGCTCCATGCTTGTATTTTCTTAAAATCACTGTAAATATTTTAAATATTATGTATCACAACACCAAACTGTTCCGAGAGTCCACTAAATGTATACCGTATTTAAACATATTAGTATGCTTTAATATCACTTTTACTCGTCATAGTTATAATATTTAGATGTTGTTTCAACATAATTAACAATGAGTTATGTATTTTAACATAATTTTCTATGAGATAAGCGTTAATTATAATCTCAAACACAAGACTCACATTATTGAAAATAGGACTCCCAAACTGTAAACACAGCGGTGTTGCCAAGTTGTTGAGCATAGCTAGTATTAAAGTAGGCTGTGGCTGTGCGAACATCTGCAAAATGCGAGCCGAACTAAGTTCGACTCGATTGGGCGAGTCAAGTCGAGTAACCGCACGAAGCACACGGTTCGCGGGTATGTGATCTACTCGCCCCGATGCGAACTATCCGTCCCGTGCGAGCCGCTAACTTCATGCGAGAACTCGCCTAGGCTCGCTCAATCCAGTCGAACTTACCTGTGCCAGTGATGCCAGAATGGAGGAACCGTGGAACAGTGATGCCAGAATCGTGGGTCGTGGGTTTTTTCTCCTCCGCCGCTTTAGCCGGCTCTTCCCCCACTCTTACTTCTACTGCACACGCGCTACACACGAACGTATGTCTAGTCTGCCCGTGTGAGTGCCACTCTGAACAGACATACGTTCGTGTGTAGCGCGTGCGCAGTAGAAGTAAGCGTGGGGGAAGAGCCAGCTAAAGCGGCGGAGGAGAAAAAACTCACGACCCACGATTCTGGCATCACTGTCGTGGAACTTGCCCCTGTTGAGATTATCAAGGGAAAGAGGAACGATAGTGTTAATGAGAAAGACAGCCCTTTTTTGGTATAAATTCACTTTAATAGTAAAGAACAAAAATGACTTCTTATTGGCACATGTTACTTGAGCGGCGGTCACGAATCAACTAACTGAGAATTACCGGTAACGCAAGTAGTGCACTCTAGCGCCTTAATACTAGGTTTTGCCACCGACCACCGCCCGTGCTATTCCGCGACAGGCTAAGTGGGCGCAATGGGCGGGGTGGTAACGGTGGAACTTACAGTGACCTGAAAGACCACATCGCTAAAAGTTCCACCACCGACGAGATTCAGTTGGTGGTTCAGCGCTCTCTACATAAATAGATCATTTGTTCGTGAACCACGTGAAACTGCGTCAGTGGCGTAGGTAAATAGATTTAGTACCGCAGGTAATAATTAAATGTAGAATGCTGACATTACCCATTCTGTAATTCTTAGAAAAAAATTACTTTTTTCCTTTATTGTTCACCATTGTAATTATTGCTTTATAATCGTCAGTGTATAGATGTATGAAAAATGAAAGTAATTACCACGAAAAATTCTAAAAAAGTATTGAAATTTAAAAGTAATTTAAGAATTATTGCGATATTTATAAATCAATGGTTCGTATACGAAAGGTATTCTGTAATAATTGTTCGCCCGCGACGTAGCGATTTGTTACCCGCCAAGTTAATCTTGGGCAACTAGTTGTACGCGATGTATTGGATCGAGTGGATAGGATTTAAAGGAACCGCGTTTCGTCCCAGACTTGTCGGAGGACTCGTCAATAAGGCTATTCCGACAAGTCCTGCCTTAGACGCGCGCAGATCTTTTGGTAGATCTGTATTTGCTTGACTTGCACGATCTCGATTGCAAGAAGCGAGACACTCTGGTGAGTCTACGGAAATATCACTGATACAGTGGACTGTAGTGATTTGCACGATCTCGATTGCAACAAGCAAGTTCCGATGCTGTGAGCGAACTGAACTGATGCTTGAATTCCTGCTCTGGTGAGGTCTCTTTTTTGGCTCCTCGTGGATCGAGAGGTTGGCCTTAGGAAAAAGGAAGAACACGTCATCCATTGAGGTGTGAGAGGAAGCTGTTTTGGTTGGTGCTGTCAACCTTTCGTTTTCCAATCAGGATGCCCGTAATTGTTCAAACCTCCTTCCTCTGGTCTAGCGGTGGTCTAGTTGGAAGGAGGAGTGGGGCGATACCTGAGTTGGAAAGTGACGTGCTCGGTAAATTAACCGTTGCTTGAAGGTTGACTGAAGCACCCTCGAAACCGTGTCGTAAAGAGGCTGGACATGTGTCCTTGAACCGAGCGTAACGAAGGTGAGGGTTTCTTTAAACTTCCGTGTTTTATGAACGCGGAAATAGCGGTCCCGGACCGGTGGTAGGTTTCTGCGAGGGTTGTGAGTAACTAATGTTAAAAATAAGCTTAATCCTTGAAATGGGTGCTTGGGCACGACTGAGTCATAAAAGGGATGCGAGGGACGGTTCTCCGTGATTCTACTATTTCCGACTGCGACGGAGTCATAAAAAAGGGGCCCGATGGCAGACCCTTGGCATCCTAATGTTGCTACGGTTCTTGGGACGGAACATAATCGTTATTTATTGTTATTTATAATTCAAACAATTTTTAAAGAAATACATTAATTTTAATAATTTGTTTCTATATTCATTTTTGAAATTATTATTTCAATACTAATGTATTGTTAAAGTAATTGTTTAAATAAACAAATTTATAATGTATAGAAGGAGGATTCTTCGCGTCTCTGATTCTTTTCCCGACGCTATCATTTGCGCTCGAAACTTCCGTCGTTCGTTGCACAAGCAAATATCGAAATTAAAAGACCGAGCCGAACGTAAAGAAGGATAGCGCGTGTAAAGAGAGACAGCGCACGGCCAAAGCAAGCTGAAGCAGGCCGGTCTAAAAAGCAGCATCCAGGAATATACCCGGTCCGATCAGTATCAGTATCATGCTTCAATGTTTCACTCCTCGGCGACCGAGGCGACCGAGGCTTCTCGAGCTCCGCTGTCCTTTTCTACGTTCAGCAAAATTCAATGAATAGTATCCCTGGCGGATAATCTCTGGGAGACCTGTGTTGGGGATAATTATTGATAAAATACTGTATTGACATTTGAGATTTTTTCCGATTTTTTTTTTCAAAATGTCATTTACAAAAAATGAAAAACACGTACAACTCGACAAATGCAGATTTTTTATAGAAATTGAAAAACAGCATTTTAGATCATATTTTTGCAATAGCAACATATCATTAGTACTTTTTTAAATCGGAAAAAGAACTATTTGAAATAAACTTTACAACAGAGTCAATATATATTAATGTGGAAAGTTAAATTAAACCAAAAATGAAATGATGCAAAAGTTAAAAAGTCCAAACAGAACTACGATTTAAAAGAATCCACAGGTTTATGCGATCCCTGCTTTGGTCATTGGGCGATACTACGACATACATTGTAACGCGCGTTTCATTGTTTGACTGCTCGGGTGCTCGGTTCTTCCAACAGCATTCGAACGCGACTCAGAAGATTATTCGAAATCGAATAAACCATCCAATAAAGATACAGATGAAAATGAAAAGTTTAACAAACGACAAAAGATACATTTTTATAGAATAAAACAATATTCTTCATGCGTTGAATAGAGACAACCAAAATTATTTTTATTTGACGCGTGACAAATGATATTTTTATCTCTTATTCGCTGTTTGAAATTCTTAATGTAATAAAAACTTGTCTATTACTGCTCCTACAATTATATTATATCTGTCAGTGATTTGAATTTCTAGACGTTCCTACACTTTCCCTCTTTGCGAGGGGACGGTTGTAAATATGTTTTCTTTGCGAAGAGGCTAAGCGGAACGAAATGCGAGAACAAGCTTTGGGTACGTCCACTTAGGACCTCCGCTATTATTTTTCCACAGATGTTTTCCGCGTAGCACAGTATGCCGTCTAATGGAGAAAAGTCCGATAATCACAGTGTGTAAAATCTGCAAATTTATGTATCTTAAATTTTCATAGCAAAACGTAGTTTCTAAACATACATTCAATTGTAACTGAATATATCAATTTGTTATTAAATATGAAGCTGAAACTTCACTGTCAAATTGCGTGCATTTTTTTAAACATATTAATTCATTCGCGTAATTCTTTATCGAAACTTTATTATTCGGAACAATATGTCAAATAAAAGTTATTCCATTTTTCTAGATATTTCTGTTTTCACAGATCGATTCTTGGAACAATTATGTATTTAAAAAAGTGTAGGGAAATAATGCTCATTTACGAAATATTTTTAAATTAAAAATTCAGGTATCTGATATGAAATTTGAATTAGGAATTCTAGATTTTCCTATACTTATGCTTCAATACTTTTTTTTGTACAATATTTATAGAAATCTTTTGTTCTTGAGTTTTACTTTTAATATTTTAAACCTCAAAAACCAACACCAAAACATCGTCTGAAATATGGCGGAGAATATAACATTTGATGATAATCCATATGGTTTCGTGATGATTCGTCTTCCCACCGACGCGTCGCGACGAGAATCTCTTCTCAGTGGTCTTCTGCACCGACGAAATGTCGTCGATGCTTCTGTTTCTCACTCCAGTCAAAATAAATCCCAGAGGGCGTAAGATAACACCGAAAATTTTCCCGGGACACGTAGTCCCGTAAGGCTGGCAGTCTTTAACAGTATCTCGTCGGTGACTCCGGACACGAACCTACATCAACTCGCACGCCGGATAAGAACCTACATCGACTCTCAGTGGCTCTCAGTCCGGACAAAATCATTTTTGGCCTTGATCAGAATAAAAAGTTTATATTGATTGATTCGCAGCACCCGTATTATATTATAAACAATTTTTATTTGAATATGTTCTCCAAGTTCAGTTTTTCTCTCTGTTTCATGAAATTAGGAAAATATCATGTATTAAAATACCTGCAGAAAATAATTATTTAATAAGGTCTGTTAGAACGGTGGTTTAATAAGTGAAAAAGAATTTATTTATACAACTAACGTAACAATAATCGTAGGTATAATCTTCACTAGCACGTGTTTACAGTTCGGAGTCAATACACACAGTAATAGAAAAACGCGTGCTCTAATTTCTTATAAACACCTTGCGCGATACTCACACACACACACACGGGGACTCGCAGTGGGGAAGCGTACAGGTGTGTGTATAGCTCTCGTTCCTTCTCCCTCAAATTCTCTCACTCTTGCGCTGTACAATATATATGTATATTTCCAATAAGGTCAAATAAATGGAAGGATTACAGAAGTAGACACATTATACTAAACAAAAAAGGTCGAACAACATTTTAGCTCTACTTCCAACAAACTAGAAAATGTATAACGTACTATTTACAATTCCTTAGGACTTGAAGATATTATATGTTGAGTTAGGAAGTCGGAATTTAACTATGGAATGGGAAATAAAGAAAGGCAAAACAAAACAATTAATCAAAAAATCATTTATTACACACACAAACAAATATTATATAATACATAAACAAATATATTTAAAATATTATAAAAGAAATAAATAACTAATTATTATAATACATAACTATTCATAGGAATAAAATAACAATTTATTAACCAATTGCCGGTGGAGAAGGTATTGACCGTTTGGCAGGCAGCAATGACTCTGCAAATAGGAAAATGCATATTAATAATTATTGTTCAATTTGGAAGTTTTTTGTACTTTATTTAAATATAATCTATTTAAAAAATAATACCGATTATTTATATGATAGTTTAAACAATTTTATATGCCCAGAAAATCTGTTTATACATAAATGGTTTTTAAAAAATAGTATGTGAAAAACTATACTTTGTTTAAAAAATTTTATTAACCTAGAAAATTCTGTTTATAAAAGCGTGGAAAAATTGACGACGGTGGAGGAACAGTTGACTTTCTTCTTGGAGAATCTTCTACGTGAATTTATAAAATACTTGATTATCTACTACACTCAAATGAAACATACATTCGATTGAATTGTAAATGATTAATTAAACTTACATTGGCGGATCTCGATAATTTTCATCGTTGACTGAGAGTCTCCTGCTCGCGTTTCAGCTACTCGGTCCACTGAAGCGCGAGCTCGAAGCGCTTGGATGTACTTTAATTGTGCAATATGTTATTTAGCTTCCGTGATGTCGTACAAAAAAATAAGTAATAATAAAAAAGTTATCCCTTCCCTAGTAGCACAAAAATATTGTATAAATATTTTTTTCAAATATTGAAAAAATATTTTTTAAGCCACATTTTTTAATATCAGAAAAATATTTGATCTGAATATTGTATACATATACATGTAACCGTCCTGGTTACACACCCAGAGATCGTGCGATCTAATATCGATCCCCACCGCGATGGCTGTGACGTCGTACATGATCCTTGTCATAGATAAGGACCGCAGATGTGATATACATTTAATAAGATGCGCACGCATCGATCCCCTCTCGATCACGATCAAAGGAGGTCGATGCGAGCAGCAGATTCGGCACTCTGCGACTGGATACGATCCAGACAACACGCTCTAGTCAGAGCGCTCTCGCATAGTCGCGTAGTTTGCAATTAAAATCGTTGTACATTGCCAAGCAGGAAATCGGTTAAAACTGAAATTGAAGCCTTTCAAAGGCTATTCCAAAAGTTCGTATAACGAAAGAATTTCTCAGTCTATTAACTTCCAAATTAATAGGGAAGTTATTGTAATTGCAATCATTTTGCAAAGAAATTATCATAAATAAATTATAATAGTTTCAACATTTATAAATCGCGAATTAACGTGAGAGCAGATAGTTTTGCGTTACATTGAAGATTTCATTCGAGATTGAAAATCGAAGAAATTGTATTCTACGTTGTGTGAATACAATACATTAAGATTACAGTGTAAGCCCATGTGAAGGGCAACTTGAGTTCTGTTGTGTGGTATTATTGAAAGATTTAACGAGTATTATCTTGTGTGATATTGCGATTTAATTTAAAATTCGAGATTGTTCCATAGAGCAACATAGCTCTACTTATTTTGCGGTTTGCACATTATTGAGAGAAAGGCAGTTTGCCGTGATTGTGTTCCATGCATGTCATGAAAAGTTTATTATGTTAATTATTGGTACACCCGAATTATATTGTTGAATGGTTTTTCTTGCTATTTCGAGGGCAAGTAGAATTGCGAATAGAGTCGCTCAGAGGTTTCATTTGTCGGAAGGAGGCATAGGCACGGATTATAGTTTGTAAGAGTAACGACGCAGTGCGTTACTTCTATTCGGTACATCAGCATTGAATCCAGAGTGGGTTCGTGTTATTTGATATTTATAATCCAGTAAATATCGAAAGATACACTGCTGAATTCACATAGTGAATTCTGCTCGGAATGGACAGTTGGAAAAATTCACATATCGCCATGACCACGCTTGCGTGCTCTGCCTAGATATTTGTAATTTATTCCGCCACGTTTTGTGATCGCCTAGTAGAGAAGGAGCCGATTGCCCTTCCCGGAAATATCCGGCAAGACCGATCGTTTGCCTGAGTTTGCTAGCCTGGTTCTTAACGAGGTTTATTTCAATTGATCCTGCTAAGAGCATACTCGTTTGGACAGGGAGAGTCGCCATGACCACGATTTTGTGCTCTGCCTAGACTCTCTGTGTGTCTTCATTCGAAAGTACAATCATTTAGTGAGTAGAAGCTGATTGCCCTTCCCGGAATTGTCCGGCAAGACCGATCAGTTGTCTATGTTCATTAATTTGATTTGTAATGTGTATTTAAATAACATATTCTCAAAATGTGTGAATCATTAATAATAATTGTGTGAAAATCTTCCGAAAGACGAATGAGAACCTCGTACACTGGTTCATGCGATTTTGGGTTCTTATAACCATTCCAATTAGGGATTGCAATCCCGCAACGTGGGATCCCGCAATCCCGCAGGATCCGCATAATCTTTTACTCCCGCATATATCTTAAATAAAAATTGCGGGATCCCGCAAGGTGTGCGGGATTGAGTGTAAAACTGTGCAAATGACAATACGCACAACGAATATCTGCAACAATCTAAGGCCGAAATCTAATGGAGTATGATATCACATGCCGCATTTTGGGAACAACGGCAGAAGCTTGAATCATGGTGCGTAGTGGACACGATATAAGCCTTTACCGTTGTCTTCAAAGCACGACGCGTGATCGCGATCCGTAGGATTCTGTCCGAAGGCGGCAGCGAATGGCGAGCGCAACATTATTTTGTTTCACGATTTTGCGCTCGTCACTTTTTCCGTTGGCGTCTTTACGCGTGCCTGTTTCATCCTGTTGAAATACTGATTTATTTTATTATATTACGCATTATTTCAATTTAATAAGTATTATTAGCGTAAGAAGTATATTATCCAGTAAGGTAGCAATGTGTGATAGTGAAAAAGGAAGCACTACCAAAACTCTGTGGGACTTTTTCGTGAAAAATGATACTGGCGGAAGTGCTAAATGCTTAAAGTGTTCTGCTACTTTAAAACTAAGTCAACGATCACGGAAAGGATTGGTGGTACACTTGAAAACCAAACATTGTATAGATTTAAATTCACAGTCGCAGGCATCTACATCAAGAACCGCTGTAACAACACAGCTGCAGGTTGTCGATAATTCAGAACACGTAATACCAAATAAAAAGGCCAAAACCATAGACAATTTCATTATTAAAAAAAATTCGATGGAGAAAATGATATCTCGAATGGTAGCTAAAGATGGTTTTAGTTTTAATGTCTTTTGTAAATCTAACGATTTGAGAAATTTGTTTCTGAAAAGTGGTTTTACACTTCCGACTTCTCCTAACACAATTAGAGCAATAGTTGGTACATTTTGTGATTCTGTGAAAACCGATGTAGTAAATCAATTTAAGAAACTTCAAGAACAAGACCAAAAGTTTTCATTAACATTAGATGAATGGACATCTAGGAAAAATAGCAGATATTTAAATATTAATGTGCATTATACAGGAAAGCACATTAATCTCGGCTTAGTTCGAATCGTTGGTTCATGTACGGCAGAGTATTGCACCGACTTGATTGATAAACGTCTAAGAAGCTTCAATCTCGACATTAAAAATGATATTATTGGTATAACGACTGATGGAGCGAGTACAATGGTAAAAGTTGGTAAGCTTGTACCTTGTTACCAACAACTTTGTTATGCACACGGCATACAACTTGCCATTATTGATATTTTATATAAGAAAATATTAGAGAAAGATTTATCAGAAGACATACATTTCAGTATGACTGACGATGAAGACGACGTCATTGACGACGTAGAGGACGAAGAAAGTGGATTGGTAATAACTTCGAGGTTTTCTTCTGTAGAAGTAGTTTCAGACTATTCTGTTCTTATTGCAAAAGTACGAAAAACTGTCAAGATTTTTAAAAAGTCGCCGACAAAAAATGACATTTATTTACAAAAATATATAGAGGAAGAACACGGCAAAAGATTAGAATTAATATTAGATTGTAAGACTCGTTGGAGTAGTTTATTTAATATGTTGGAACGCATTTACAACTTAAGATTGTGTGTAAGCAAAGCGTTAATTGATGTCAAATCAGAAATACATTTCTCTGATGAAGAATGGTCCAAAATATATGACCTAAAAATGTGTCTAGAACCAGTTAAGTTGGGTCTCGAAGTAATATGTAGAAGAGAATCAACTCTGATCACTGCAGAAACAACTTTCCGCTTTATACTGGAAAAATTGGATACGCAATCTACCGTTCTCAGCACTAATTTAGCCACAGCATTACGCGAAAGAATAGGACAACGTCGCACTAATGTAACTGGAACATTGCTTTATTTACAAAATCCCAAAAAATATGAAGATGATTTGAACAATTTAAAAGATACGACATTTACAATGCCTAAAAAAACCATAATACGGAAAGATATAAAAAGTTTATTAGAAAGGGTTCTCAGTAATACAAACGGTGATACCAATTCAAATAAATTCGATGCTGCATCCAACTGTTTCGAGGAAGACGAACATATGCAAGAAAATAAACAACAGTCTAATTGGTCCTTGCAAGAAGAATTAGAATACAAATTGCTAAAGGACTATTCCAAAGTAGTTGAATCAAAGGGTGATTCAGAAGATATTGACAAAACTTTAAAAAAAGAAATGAGTATTTTCGAAAGTGATGGCACCAAAGGGAAATATTTATGCATGGTATACGAATATTTATTAACCATCACCCCAACAAGTGTAGAAGCTGAACGAGCCTTTTCTGCCGCAGGATACATTTGTAATGACTTGAGAAGTAGGTTGGGAGACGAAACAATTAATAGTCTTTGTTTTTTAAGATCGTATTTTCAAAATTCTATAAACTAAAATTTCCTTTTGCGATTTTGTTTCATTTTATTCACATAAAATAAAAATTTACAATGTTTTTTTTAAGAAGAAGAAGCTATTTTATGTTGAATTTATATTCGGACTTTGTTTTTGTTAAGTTAATTTAGAGGTTTATAATTAATTAAAATTATATCATAAATAGAGTTTGTTTTTTTTATTACGTATATACATATATTAGGTGTATGTGAAAGCTTTAGTCTTTCCTCAAACGTTTTTAAATAGGATTACTTTTGTTTATACCATGTATAATTACTTTAATATAATTCTCTTTTTATTATATGAGTTACAGAAAATTGGGAAAACTATTTCGAACTTATATTTATTATGCTTATATTATATATAAATACAAGAACAGTAAACAAAGATTAAAGCTTTTGTATACACTTAATTGATCTAACAACCAAACTCCTGATTATCGCGGGATCCCGCGGGATCCCGCGGGATTGAAGCTGATCCCGCATCAATCCCGCGGGATTGAAAATACCGCGGGATTGCAATCCCTAATTCCAATTCGAGGAAGCTTGGGTATCCGTCTCGCGGTCGTCGCCTTTCTTTTAGGTGTTGACGTCGCAAAATACTCGCGTGTTGTCATAGCGTGTGACAACGACCTTGTTATTATAACAGTACAATCCATTGTGGAAGGGTTCCAGTGGATCTCATTTGTATACTCTTAATTGATAGAATATATTTTTGTTCTACCCGATTTAAATCTCCAACAATTATTTAGTTTTGTTATCACCTTTCCGCCATCCAGTGCCTGGAGGCACGAATCCTTTTCAACAGCGACATCGGGTCTCGTAACCAACCCGGTGTTAGATTTAGATTGTCACCATCCAAGGAATTCTACTATACAATTAGCAGGGGCATCCAGATTACCGCAGAATCGCCATGACCACGTTATCGTGCTCTGCCGATTCTGAGTGAGTAAGTCTGCGTGCAACTGCGAACGTTTACTGACATACGGGATTGATCGCCATTCCTGGAATCATCCAGCAATACCGATCGAGACGCTGTATTGTCTAGTGGAATTTTCTAGCAAGAACTCAGTGGATTCAATCATACAATTAGCAGGGGCATCCAGATTACCGCAGAATCGCCATGACCACGTTATCGTGCTCTGCCGATTCTGAGTGAGTAAGTCTGCGTGCAACTGTGAACGTTTACTGACATACGGGATCGATCGCCATTCCTGGAATCGTCCAGCAATACCGATCGAGACGCTGTATTGTCTGCTCTGAATTCTGCGTTTCAAACAAAAGAAGGAAAGAGGGATTAACTTGTTAGAACACTTGCTCCACGGACATCTCTCCACGGCACGTTTACCTGCCCTGCTGAGAATTGTTAGTTGCAGTAAGTGAAGACAACAAGTCTCTTACAGGAGCATTCAGATTGCCATAGAATTGCCATGACCACATTATCGTGCTCTGCCGATTCTGTGTAAGTAGATCTGTATGCAACTGAGAACATTTCCTGACATACGGGATCAATCGCCACTCCTGTGTTTCACAGCAGTACCGATTGAGACGCTGTATTGTCTACACTTATCCCTTCATCCAACGGGTTAAATAGAAAATAAAAAGGGATTAAATAGTCTGGTTACATATTGACGCCCAACGTGGGGCGGTTAGGTTGAAGCAAATTAATTGTTGGAGATCATAATGAATAGACCCAAGGTCACTCGTGCTACGAAAATGACGGGTGCTGGTAAGGACGATGAATCGGCGGGTCCGTCGATTCTTTCAAGCACACTCACGTCACGGACACCACCTCCTGGTTCCCCGGCAAGTTCTGAAACGGATGGGCGCGTTCAAATTCCGATTTCGTTGGGTGGTAATCAAGCTTCGGGTTCAAATGTCGCGCACGAAAGAGATTTAATGGCCAACACCATTCGAGAGTTGCAAGAAGAGATCGCGCAGCTACGAAGTCAGGTCGGTCAGCTCGATGTTAAGATTGAGGAGCGGGTGACCACCGAAGAAATTTACGAACGCGTAACCGAGCACAGAATCGAGATGAGGGACTGGTGCCGTAAATTTGAAGAGCGGATGGAGCGTCAAGAGAAGGCCCAAGCAGACCTACGAAACCAAGTAGAAAAATGCTTGGAACAACTTCGTAAACCAACGACGGTCCAAATGCCAGTGGAGGATCATGGTCTCCGTGGTACCACCCACCACGCTAATGACCATACACAAATTAATCAATCAAACCCGAATACGACACACAGGCAGACGTCTAACCAATTCGATCAACGTTGGGGGTTGAACGAATCGACTCGATTCGATGCTACCATGGCGTCAATGGCACGTCCGTTTGTAGTTAAACCTCAGATGCCAACCTTTGAGGGAAAACCCACTGAAAGGCCGTCAAAATACCTAAGGGAATTAATGCGGTTTGTGGATGCGGCACGTCTGCCTGAAGAAGAAATGAAATTCATCATTACGCAATCTCTAAAAGGCAATGCAGGCGAGTGGTGGGACATCATGTCCGACCAGATCGCAACGTGGCACCAATTTGCCAATGCCCTGCTCGAAAGATTTTGGAGCTCGGCAATTCAGAGGAAAATCCGAGACAACCTTAATGCGGGGGTGCATCGGGCAGAATCCGGGGTGACGCGAGTAGCCTATGCGATGAAACTCATCGGAATGGCACGCGATCTGCGACCCCGCCCAACCGATGACGAGATTATCCAGACACTGTCGAAGCACTACACACAGGCCGTGGATGATTGCGTATTGGGACAGAATATACGCACAATTGATGCGTTCTTGGCACTCCTAGAAAGATTTGACAACGGAGGCACGGTAAATCGACCAAGGTACGACGAGCGTCCGAACTATGCTCGCGATTGGAAGGACCGTGCCGTACCTGACCGGCAGAACCAGCTGCCAACGACGCCTCGGACCAATCAGGTGAACTCGGCTCAGCCACGGCAGAGTCGAGAGAACCAGCGACCTGGGGCCGAACACCAACGACCGGCGGCCGACAATTATAATCAAAGACCAAGGTTCGACAATACCAGACCTTGGCAAGACAACCGCCGACCGCAAGATCGATCTCGGGAGAATCCCCCGAATCGTATTCGGCTAACTCACCTGGGAGAAGAAATGCAGGAGGAGGATCCGGAAGTCGTAGATCTGGAAGAAAGTACGGGAAACGAGTAAGGAGTACCTCAGAAGGAAGTCTGAGCGACTTCCCTGCTCAGGCGGGAGGTATGTCCGATGACATAAATAGGGAAGATGTCCAAATGAGGATCGGGTCCATATTTCCCGACGTACGCCGAGAACTCCAAGAAGAAGAAGGATCACTGGTCACCAGAGAAGAAATTAATCGCTGCCCAGAAATGCAAATACAAATTGAAGGGATACCAACCAGGGCCCTCATCGATACGGGTAGCACAGTAACAGCTGTGTCAGAAGCTTGGTATTGTGAACACCAAGACCAGCTACACAAATGCCCGACTCTCCCGGTAACGGGGGCAGTGGTAATCGGGGCGACGGGTGGAAAATCAACTCGTCTTAAAAAACAAATCTGGGTGACGATTGGTTTCGAAAAGGAGGAAATCGAAACAGCGATAATTGTGGTACCCGGCCTAATTTGTCAAGTTATTCTTGGTGTGGACACGTTGAGGCGAGCGAAAGCAAAAATAGACTTCGGGGATCAATCGCTATCGCTAAACACGACAAATGGACAAGCGACAATACAAATGACGGACGAAATCAACACCGATGAAACTGTGGTGAGAATCCTAAATGAAGTCAACCATCAGGCAGATGGGAAAAAGAAATCCCAAGAAGAGCTTATACAATCGCTCCTTGAACCTGTTTCAACCACCCGGGAAAGAAAAGCCGCTCTTCGGCATGTAATTCAAGCATTTCCGGAAGTATGGAGGGAAGAGATCGGACGGGTGACGTGCTACGAGCATCATTTGTACGTAAAACCTGGCCAACCATACTGCTGCAGATCTTATCCGATTCCACTAAAACACATGGAAGCTGCGGATACGAAAATACAAAGGATGCTGGCGAACGACATCATCCGTCCAAGCACCAGTCCTTATTTAAATCCGGTCGTGCCTGTATTAAAAAAGAATGGGTCAATACGTCTGTGTCTCGACGCGAGAAAATTGAACGAATTCTTGCTGGACGATCATGAAATGTCAGAAACACCAGACGCGATATTCCAGCGATTCCAAAGGGTAGATTACTTAACAAGTCTCGACCTGACGAATAGTTTCTGGCAAATTCCATTGACACCATCATCACGGAAGTATACTGCATTTTTGTATCGGGGTCGATGTTACGAGTACGTAGTCACAACATTTGGCTTAAAAACGAGCAGCGCAAGCCTTGTGAGAGCACTAAGACGGGTATTGGAAGGAATGGAGGGATTCGTAGTCAACTTTATCGATGATATCCTCTGTTTCTCACCGACGTTCGAAAAACATATCGAACACCTTACCGCACTGCTACAACGACTAAGAGATAACAATATCACATTGAATCTGGAGAAATGCAAATTCATGAGACGCGAGGTCAAGTTCCTTGGCCACATACTGGCAACAGAGGGTTTGAAACAAGACCCAGAGAAATTGGCCCTCATTCGCGACTTCCCGACTCCGCGAAACGTAAAGCAACTGCGTGGATTTCTGGGCTTGGTGAACTATTACAGCAAATTCACCAAGAAACACGCAGAAACCACAACACCGTTGCTTGCACTCCTGAAAAAAGGAACTCGGTGGAAATGGGACGAAACATCACAAAAGGCATTTGTTCAAGCTAAGGATGCATTCTGTACCGAAGTGGTGTTACAGTACGCGGATTCTCATCAGCCATATTTCCTATCGACGGATGCAAGTTCAACTGCCCTAGGAGCAGTTCTCGAACAACGAGATACGAATGGTGAATTAAGACCTATCACATTCGTAAGCAGAACACTGAGAGGTCCAGAATTGTCGTATTTTACGACTGAAAAAGAATTATTGGCGATAGTATGGGCATTGGGGAAACTCCGAACATACTTATATGAAGTGAAAATCACATTGCTGACCGACCATAAAGCAATTACATTCTTGATGAATAGCAAGCTCTTGAGCCAACGACTAACTAGATGGATCCTCTCCATACAGGATTATCAAATTGAAGTCCAATATCGCCCAGGAAAGGAGAATATCCCTGCAGACACCATGAGCCGGTTAGATAATGTGCTAATTGAGAACCCGGCTGAACGAGAAACACACGTACCGATCCTAACGACTCTTGCACGAGCAATGACACCTGCACTATCATCTGCACTCAAGCAACTCTCTGAATGGCAGAGGAAAGATGAAAAGCTACGTCGCGAAATCGAACGCCGCGAACAAAATCCGAATCGCGATAAAAAGAATCGTTTTCATCTCCGCGATGGCACGTTGTACCACGTGGACAAAAGGGGCAGGGAACGACCGGTTATTCCACCACAATTACACGATTTGTTAATACAAGAAGTACATGAAATTTACGCGCATCTTGGCGGGGAAAAAACGGCGAAGCTCCTGTCAGAGGACTTCTACGTTTCCAAATTACATCGCCGCACGCGAAAACTTATTGCCGCATGCGACACGTGCCAACGCGTAAAGATTCCTACCCATGCGATTCATACCGATATGCAAAGCATAATACCCGGGGGTCCTCTCGAGGTGTTGTCCGTTGACTTCTATGGTCCGTTACCAGCGTCAAGGGGGGGCGTAAAGTATATTCTAGTAATTGAAGAGCTATTTACTAAATTCGTTAAACTGTACCCTATGCGAAGGGCGACGACCACCGTGACTTTAACGCGTATATTTGTAACGAGTCCGGAAATCTCGTTACAACCGGATCTCTCCCTCGTTGCTGAATGGCTCGCCGAGCCAGGGTTCGCGGCGAGGGAAGCGGACGGAAACGGTAGTTCGGACGAGGAGCGAAATGAACATAACACTCGGTATAGTTTTTGTGTCTCACGGGGCCGCGACTCGCGAAGATGCCGATCGCGATAGGTTCGCGGGTGCGCGTACGCGGATTCGCGGTTCGCGGATCTGTCGGTCGGCGACGGGCGATGGCTCGTCGAGGCAGATGAGCGGACTCTCCGCGACGGCTCGTCGACTTACTAGGGTACGGGAACCGGCGGCTCGCGGTAACGGGTATTCAGGGTCGGTCAGGTCAGCGGTAACGGTGAGAGTCGCTCGACGGCGCGTTGAGCGGGCGAGGAGGCAACGGCGCGTTGCACCGGGTGTTCCGACGGCTCGTGGGAACGGCGACGGGAACTTCGGCGCGAAGCTTTTGAAGGATTCGCTCGACGGCGCGCTGAGCGGGCGAGGAAGCAACGGCGCGTTGCCCGGGGTTTCACCGGCTCGTGAAACGGTGACAGGAGCTTCGACGGCGCGTGAGGCGAAGGTTAGAATCGTTCACGGCGCGTGAGACGGGCGAGGATACAGCGGCGCGCTGCAGAAGGTGTTCCGACGGCTCGTTGGAACGGCGGAAGGAACTTCGGCGCGAAGCTGTTTCGAAGGATTCGTTCGACGGCTCGTGGAACGGGCGAGGAAGCAACGGCGCGTTGCAAAAGGTGTCTCGACGGCTCGTGGAGACGGCGACGGGAACTTCGGCGCGAAGCTGTTACGGTGGACGGTGCGGATGCAACGGCGCGTTGCTCGGGTATCGGGAACGGTCAGGTCGGGAGATTGACGGCTCGTCAAGGCAAGGCGCTTACCGGTGGTCCGCTCAGTCTAGGCGGCTCGCCAGCTGGACTCAGAAAGAGAGCGAGTCGTCTTCCGCGTTGCCTTTTATAGGCAAATTCGGTGATTACTGCGGGGGGGCGCGGGTTGCGGTGTGCACGAGCGATTCGCGGAATCGCTCGTGCGGCGTCTGCTTCGGGGCGCGAAAACGCGGGAAGACGCGTAATACAATGTCGCGCCTGGTTATGAGGCATGAAATCGCTTCGCGCGGATTCGGGTTCGGTCGGGATCGGTCGGCGCGCTTCGGCTGCACGCGAGTCTTCGCGTTCGTAACAGAGCTGTACTGAGCCCGCTGTACAGGTCTGTTACACCCCCCTCCCTCTTCGGGGCGACGAACGAGCGACCGTGAGACCTTTTATTTAAAAAAAAAACTTATTATACATAGTATCTACTTACAAACTAGCGCGGTCTTAGCCTACGGTACGGGGATCAGGTCAGGCAAAACACACGGGTGATCTGGGATAAACGGCACGTTTATTTTGTCTTTAAGCGGAGTATCTCCGCTGGTATGTAAACCTGAGTAACAAAATACTTATATCTATATAAACTTTGATATATAGAAACGTACAAAAAAATATATATATATATCCACTCAGTCTTAACGTTCTTTAGCCCGGCTCGGGCGGGTTTCTCAGCCTTATGAGAATGATCGGCAGGAAATAATAATACTAATAATACTATCGTATCAGCGACAGGCGGAAAGGGAGCCAAGAGAAAACGAAACGAAAATAAGATACGTTTGCAGCAGCTGCGCGGTAAAACAAACAAAAATTCGCCGACCTGGGCCCGGGCAAACAAAAAAACGAATCGTGGTTGGTGGACCGGCCCTGGCGGGATGCTCTTCCGTCTCTCGTAAAACTAATAACCTAAGTACTATATGAAATGTATAAAAATATAAAAATATGATACGTATATAAAAAAAAAACTATAAAGAGGAACTTTTAACGCCCCTCGGCGCGAGGGGTGATCGCGGCGCGCGACCTATCAGTCCAAGGGCAGGGTCTGAGCCCTTCGCTTACATCGGCGGAGGCGGCCGTCCTTCGTAAAGAAGAGTATCCACCTCTCGTCTGGTGTGGATACCCTGTATTGCCTAGTCCGGATATAATATTCGGGTACTTCTACCCGACGGCCCGTCGGCAGCTGGTACCACGAGGTGGGACCTGGGACTGTTTTGCCGTCGTACGGCAGCGACGGCGGCGCGCCGGGGAGGCGGTCCCTAGATGTTACGGGCCGGCCCCCGTTGCCCGGCTTCTCTGTCCAGGCCTGCATCGGTCTTGGCTGTAGAGACGGCCCCGGTTTCGCTGGAGATGGTGCCTCCGGGGTGGCGGCGGTGGCGGCTACTGGCGCCCTGGCGGAGGTGTCGTTGTGGCCCACCCCCATTACGGCGGGCACGGTCAGTGCCGTTGCTGGTCTCCTTGCCGGACTCCGCATCGGTGGCCGTTTCCTGGCCACGGTAGTCGGTTTCTTGGCCGGATTCCTCGCCGGCGGAGGCGCTGGTTCCGTGGTCGACTCGGTCAGGTCGATGAGTGGCAGCCGTTCGGTCCAATGGGGCTTCGGTGGCGGTTTTTGGTTGGACCCCTTTTTCTGCCGGTATTCCGGCTTGGTCGGTGGAGTCACCACCCCGTCCCACCAAGTCGGTGGTTCGACCTTCCTGCTGGGGCCCGGAAGTGGTTCGAACGGCCCCACTGTCGTGCCGGTTGCAGCGCCCGATGGCCCGGGGGTAGCGGTGGGGGAAACGGGGTTGGCCGGGCTCCGCTTCCTTGCGGCCTCTTCCAATTCGGCCTTGCGCTTCAGCAGGGCCGGGAGAAACGTCACTGGTCGTATGGACCGCATGCGTGGTCCGTGGCGGCGGTGTGGCGACGGTCCCGTCGGCATGGGGAGCGGTGGCCCGATCACGAGGCGTGGTATGCTCGTCGCGCCCTGCGGTAAGGTGGCTGTAGCTGCTGGTGCGGCTCCCACGGTGGGTTCGCCCGGGGTGACCTCCGGTTCGGGCAGCTGGACGGTCGGCGTCCTGGGCCTCTCGTCCAGGTTCGGTTCGGCCAGCAGGTCTGCCAGCTCCTGAACCCACGGTTCCATGGTTTTCCTCGTTTTTGAACAAAGCCTACTACAGAGAGAAATGCTCGGAATTATTTTACGGGGTCGACCTCGGCGACGAGGAGCTGGTACGGTGGCGGGGTCGGGGAATGGTGGAGACGTGCCGCTCGGTTCCGCATCGTTCCCAGCGTGGGTCGCGGCTCGCGTTTCGGAGTCCGGTTCCATCGCAGGCTTTAAATCCTGGACGTGGATATGGCGGACCCATTTGTTTTTGTCGTTTCGCAAATCGACGATGACCGGCGAGACGATTTTTCCGACGGTGTATGGACCGGTGTACTTCGGCGCGAGCTTCGCGTTGACTCCGGCCGCTTTATCGGACAGCGTATGTTCGCGTTTCCAGACGCGGTCTCCGACGGCTGGGCGCCAGTCGCGGTGTCGGAGGTCATAGTACTTCGCTTGCCGACCGAACGCGCGTGCTAAGTGCAGTTTCGCGAGCTCCTGCGCTTCCCGGAGATTCTTCCATCGTTGTTTAGGCGCATCGTTCGGATCTTCGGTCGTCGATTGTCCTGGTGTTCGGAGTTCTCTTCCCTGGTTGAGGTACGCAGGGCTGTACCCGGTCGACTCATGCCAGGCGGTGTTGACGGCAAAGCGAGCTTCTTCGATCTTCTCGTCCCACTGGTTGTGCCGGGCGCCGGTATATTGAGCGAGCATCGTTTTCACGACCTTGTTGGCTCGCTCGACCGGGTTGCAGTGGGGCGAGTACGGCGGTGTCTTCCGGTGGACGGTTCCGGCGGCTTCGAGCATGGCGGTGAACGGTCCCCCGATGAACTGGCGGCCATTATCGGTGATGACCACCTCGGGAGCCCCGTGACGGAGGATGACTTCCCTCTGGATTGCGGCGGCGACGGCGGAACTGGTGGCCTTTCGGAGCGGTACGAGCTCCACCCACTTGGTGAAGCGGTCGAGGGCGACCAGCAGCCAGATGTTCCCTTGGCGTGACCTTGGCAGTGGTCCGACGAGGTCGATGGACACCGTGTGCCATGGTCTGGTCCCCGGGTTGGCGTGGAGGTGCCCCGCAGGTTGCTGCGGTGGCGATTTGTACCGCTGGCAGCTGGCACAGCTGCGAACGTAACGGGCGGTCTCCCGAAACATTCCTGGCCAATAAAAACGCTGAGCCACGCGAACGATGGTCTTCGCGACCCCCAGATGTCCAGCGGTGGGGTCGTCGTGATACTTTTGGAGTATCTCTTCTCGCTCGCCGGTGGGCACGCAGATCTTCCAGGCGTCTCCCGGCTCGGGCTCGTTGTAATCGAGCTGATGCAGTACGTGCCGCTGCAGTTTTCCGTCCTGGATTCGGAAGTCGGTGACGGATGACGGATTGTTCTGGACGGCTTCGACTTTCTTCTCGTACCACGTGTCGGGGCGCTGTTTCGGTCGGAGCAGGTTGACGCCCGCCGTGGGCGTGTTACGGGACAGCGCGTCCGCCACGTGATTCAATTTCCCTGGTCGGTATCGGACGTCGAAGTCGTACTGCTGCAGCTCGAGCGTCCATCTGGCCAGACGTCCGGTCGGGTTTTCTATTTGCCGGAGCCATCGGAGTGCCTGATGATCGGTGACCACGGTGAAGTGGTATCCCTCGAGGTACGGCTTCATTTTCCGTATTCCCCATACGACGGCGAGGCATTCCTTCTCCGTGGCGCTGTATTTCCGTTCGGTGGCGCTCAGCGTGTGGCTGGCGTAGGCGATGACGTACTCGTCGTTCTCTGGACCTTGCGTGAGCACGATCCCCAGGCCGCTGTCACTGGCGTCCGTTTGGAGCGTGAACGGCTGCGTGAAATCCGGACAAGCGAGAACCGGCGCGGCCACGAGCTTCTCCTTCATCGTCCGGAACGCAGTTTCTTCTTCTTCTGTCCACCTCCATTTGGCGTTCTTCCGGGTGAGCCTTGTCAGCGGTTCCATAATCTCGGCGAAATTCGGCACGAATCTTCGGTACCATGCCGCCATGCCGTGAAATCGACGAACGTCTCGAATTGTTTTTGGAGCCGCCAGCTGTGCTATTGCGCTCGTCTTCTCAGGATCGGTCCGGATGCCTTGCTGGTCCACGATATGGCCGAGATAGCGGAGGCTATCGACGCAAAATCGGCATTTCTCCGGATTGAGACGCAGGCCGGCGGCGCGGAGACGGCGAAAGACCTCGCGTAGATGGCGACGGTGTTCGCGGATGCTCCGACTGACGACGATGATGTCGTCGAGATAGGCGAAGGCGTTTGGCTCCATTTCCGGACCGATGACGTTGTCCAGGAGGCGCTGGAACGTGGCGGGCGCCGAATGGAGTCCAAACGGCATCACCGTAAATTGAAAGAGCCCTCTTCCGGGCACGGTGAAGGCGGTGAGCGGTCGACTTGCTGCGTCCAACGGGACCTGCCAATATCCGTTCTTCAAATCTAGCGTTGTTAAGAACTTGGCCCCTCGTAATTTGTCGAGGGTGGCCTGGATATGTGGCAGCGGATACGCGTCCTTCTCGGAACGGTCATTCAGGCGACGGAAGTCGACGCAGAAGCGTGGTTTGCCGTCTTTCTTCTTGACGACGACCACCGGCGAGCTCCATGGGCTGCTGGATCGCTCGATGACTCCGTCTCGCAGCATCTTGTCGACCTCCTCGTCGATTACGGCCTGCATCACCGGATTGCGGGGGCGGTATCGTTGCTTGAGCGGTGTCTCGTTGAGCAACTTTATCCGATGGCGTACCAGCGTGGTGCGCCCGGCCACGGAAGAGAACTTCGCCAGTTCCTGCTCCAAAAATTTTTGGAATGGCTCTCGTTCGTCCTCCTTCATTTTTCGGAGTCCCATCTGGAGGCAGGGTTCGGCCAGACAGTCGGTGGCCCAAGTGGCTACCTCGGGTGGCGGTCGGACGGTCAAACGGAGCGCGGCGATGGCCTGTATCCCGAGCAGCACGGGTGGGCCCATCTTCGGTAAAACGGTGAAATCTTCGGTGTGCTTGACGTCTCCCATGCGGAACGTTAGCCGGACTGTGCCGGATGGACGCATCTCCGATCCATCGGCGAGGCAGATCCGTTGGTATCCGTCGGCGGGTCGAATTCCTTGTTCGCGGGCCCATTTCATGGCCTCTGCATTGATGCACGAGAGCTGTGCTCCGGTGTCCAGCATGGCATCAATTTCCCGTCCGAGTATGACGATTGGCAGAAGCGGCCTGGGCGTGTAACGGATCGGCGGGCCCGGGTTTACTGGCGCCGGCTCGGCGACGTCGGGCCCCGTGGCCCGTTTCCCGGCGGGTGGCAATCACGGGTCAACACTTCGTCGCGGCCACATCGCGAGCAAAACTTCCTGTACGCGTTCCGGCAATCGGAACGGTAATGTCCGCGTTGCTTGCACCGCCAGCAGTGGGTCATCGGATCGTACGGACCCTCTGATTTTTCGGAGCGGCCGGTTCCTGGCGTGGTGCTGAGGCGAGCGAGCCGCGATTCAATAGGCTCGGTGACTGCGACACTACGTTCGGCGGCTTCGGCTGCGTGAATCGGCACGGCACGTGTTGCGATTCTCCGCTCCGCAGGACTCTCCTCGGCGTTTTCGGACGCCTGCTCAATCTGCTGGACGCGCGCTAGGAGATCTCGGGGGTTCTTCACATCCGGACGGTAAATGAGTTTCCGGTGCTCCGGCCGCATATTCTCGAACAGCAGATCTAGGCGGTGGCGGTCGTCCATCTGTGCCCGTCGCATGAGCATGATTATGGAATTCATGAACTCATGGAAGGGTTCGTTCGGACGTTGGCGCCGTGTTCGAGCCTCGTTCTCTTGCTGGAACCGGGAACGATTCGATGCAAATACTTGCACAAACTCGTCCGAGAACTCGGCCCATGTGTTGATGTCGGCTCGACTGTTGCGGTACCAGACCTGGGCCGATCCTCGCAGTAATTCTGGTACCCCACGGAGCAGGTCGGCATCGGTGAGATCGTACGTGCTCTGGAGCTCGGACATTCGCTCCAAGAACGATAGCGGATCCTTCCCATCGGTGACGTTACCGGACTTTCGGAGTCGGTCGATGCTCCGATACGGATCGGCTTCCTCGGTGACAGCTGTCACCTTATCACTGCTGGGTGCCATACTCCGGGTGCTGACGCCTTCCTTCGGCTCCGCCATTTCTGGAGGCTCGTTGGTTTGCCGCTGGACGTACTCAGTTAACCGTTGGCGTAGTTCTTCAGCGGTCCCGGTCGTTGACAGATTGCTACGTTGTAGCTCGGCGACCAGTTGATCCTTTCTCAGACGGATCCGTTTCATCCAGTCTGCTCTTCCTTCGGCTGGTCGAAGTTCCCGTAGATTTCCGCTAGGTGGCGGCGCGGTCCCTTGTCACTTCGCGATCGCGACGCACGATTCACCTTCCGTCTTTCGGCACTAGATGTCTGTCACCGTTCTTCCGCGGCACTTCGCGTGGTCACTAGATGGCGCGCGCGGCACCGCGATCGCGATGTACGATTCCACTTTTCACTATTGTCACGAGGTGTCAATCACTGTCGCTTCGCGGCACTTTCCGTGGTTTTTTAATTTCGTCCCGCGTCACTAGATGGCGCGCGCGGCACTGTTCTTCACTGTCGGTCTTCGGTTGGCGACACTGGAACTCGGGGCTCGCGTTTTTCGCGGAGAGTTAACCTCCAGGACCACGTGGCCGGTTAACCTAAAAACTCGCGACGCGCCACGTGGTTGCCGCGCGCACGTGGTTGAAAACACGCACCCGGTCGACACGTTTCGCGGTTTGTTCGCGACACTTTTTAAAGTCCCTGTTCGGGCGCCATGTAACGAGTCCGGAAATCTCGTTACAACCGGATCTCTCCCTCGTTGCTGAATGGCTCGCCGAGCCAGGGTTCGCGGCGAGGGAAGCGGACGGAAACGGTAGTTCGGACGAGGAGCGAAATGAACATAACACTCGGTATAGTTTTTGTGTCTCACGGGGCCGCGACTCGCGAAGATGCCGATCGCGATAGGTTCGCGGGTGCGCGTACGCGGATTCGCGGTTCGCGGATCTGTCGGTCGGCGACGGGCGATGGCTCGTCGAGGCAGATGAGCGGACTCTCCGCGACGGCTCGTCGACTTACTAGGGTACGGGAACCGGCGGCTCGCGGTAACGGGTATTCAGGGTCGGTCAGGTCAGCGGTAACGGTGAGAGTCGCTCGACGGCGCGTTGAGCGGGCGAGGAGGCAACGGCGCGTTGCACCGGGTGTTCCGACGGCTCGTGGGAACGGCGACGGGAACTTCGGCGCGAAGCTTTTGAAGGATTCGCTCGACGGCGCGCTGAGCGGGCGAGGAAGCAACGGCGCGTTGCCCGGGGTTTCACCGGCTCGTGAAACGGTGACAGGAGCTTCGACGGCGCGTGAGGCGAAGGTTAGAATCGTTCACGGCGCGTGAGACGGGCGAGGATACAGCGGCGCGCTGCAGAAGGTGTTCCGACGGCTCGTTGGAACGGCGGAAGGAACTTCGGCGCGAAGCTGTTTCGAAGGATTCGTTCGACGGCTCGTGGAACGGGCGAGGAAGCAACGGCGCGTTGCAAAAGGTGTCTCGACGGCTCGTGGAGACGGCGACGGGAACTTCGGCGCGAAGCTGTTACGGTGGACGGTGCGGATGCAACGGCGCGTTGCTCGGGTATCGGGAACGGTCAGGTCGGGAGATTGACGGCTCGTCAAGGCAAGGCGCTTACCGGTGGTCCGCTCAGTCTAGGCGGCTCGCCAGCTGGACTCAGAAAGAGAGCGAGTCGTCTTCCGCGTTGCCTTTTATAGGCAAATTCGGTGATTACTGCGGGGGGGCGCGGGTTGCGGTGTGCACGAGCGATTCGCGGAATCGCTCGTGCGGCGTCTGCTTCGGGGCGCGAAAACGCGGGAAGACGCGTAATACAATGTCGCGCCTGGTTATGAGGCATGAAATCGCTTCGCGCGGATTCGGGTTCGGTCGGGATCGGTCGGCGCGCTTCGGCTGTACGCGAGTCTTCGCGTTCGTAACAGAGCTGTACTGAGCCCGCTGTACAGGTCTGTTACATATTTAAACATTATATACCACAGTTCGGTAAACCAAAAAAGATCTTGACAGACCATGGATCGCAATTCACTGCGAAAATGTGGATTCAAACGTTAAAAGAAGAAGGCATCCACCACGTCCTTTCATCAATCCGACACCCACAGAGCAACCCAGTGGGAAGAGTGAATAGGGAAATCGGAAGAATTTTCCGCACAGTGGCAGCGCAGGCACATGCATCTTGGGCCAAATGGACTACTTTAATTGAAACCTGCTGCAATGAAGTGGCACACGACAGCACAGGGTTCACACCAACGGAATTACTGCTGAAGAAAAAACCAAAACGACCATGGTCAAAGTGGTTTGAGCATGCAAAGGACTCTGAAAATACAGACGATGGAAACAGATTGCAACTCGCGTTCCAGCGCATGACAAGAAAAGCCCACAAAAGATGTGCACGCGCCAATACAGGGAAATGCCACAAACAATATGAGTTGGGCGATTGGGTATTGGTAAAGGCAAATCCAATATCTAATGCGGAAGACAGAGAAATCGCAAAGTTTTTTCACTTGTACGAAGGACCGTACGAACTGACGAAGAAAAAGGGGTCGTCGACGTTCGTACTAAGTAATCCCCACTCTAAAGACATCCGGGGAACATTCCATGCTTCCTGTCTACGACCGTACCAACAATTAGAAAAAGAGACAAATACTCACAGTAGCTGCGATGCGCAAAAGCCCGTACCAACGGGGGTTTCCGCGAAACCCCAAACTGAGCAAGTATAAAAGGCCGTGGAGCCCGGCTGGCGAGCACAGAACAGTATTATCATGGCGAGTAGCAAAAGACAACGCAAAGAAACAAAGGAAATCGGGACCATAGCCTATGCGTATTGGGCTATGGTCAGCCGCCCAACACAAACTGGCATGGATCTGCCACTGCGTCAGGTGGAGCCGCTAACCCTCCCAACCCTCACTGCGGGCAGGTGGGATCCGCGTCCACACGGAAAAAAGAGGTTCCGGAGTGGAGTGTCGGTGCAGGCAACCACAAAAAGATGCATCGGGAAGACGCAGGCGCCACGAAACGGGCCAGGGGCGAGCAAGGATTCCCAACAAACCAAGGAGCCCGGGAAGGAAGGAGACGTGGACTCGAGGCTCGTGGAAACGGGCGGAGAGGACCAGGACAATCTACTGATGCCTCCGCCGAAAGAGGTTCTCGTGGAATCCGAGAAATCAGTAGCGGAGGACCTCAACCGATCTTGGGAGGTAATTCCCGAAGAATTCACGGCAGGACGAAGCAACAACGAAGAAGATGACACGCAATGGTCGTGGGATGAGGCAGACCTGTCCGGGGACACGGTCGCACAGTGTAACGTTTCCATCATTTAGGGTCGTTTAATTCTTAACGATGTCGTTTCTCTTTTTTATCATGTATTTTGCTAACACTACACAAAATATGATGATTTCTAATCACTTTAACATTACTTTTGTTGTATTGGCCGAAAATACGTATTTTAACTCTTGCAAATTACTGTTTGAAATGGTATTTAGTTTAAAAGCTTTTAATTTAAATATACCTGCATTTTCATATGTCGGTCAATTGAAAGAATATAATGCATTAAATCATTCCTCCTTTGTGCTTGAACACCAAATGTTGAATAAGGTGGCTCTAGAAATACTAGAACACATTTTGAAAACGAAAGATAACTCTCACGACCCCATTTACATTGATATAATTTTATTTTCATTTCCGCCTAAGTAAAATCACAACTTCGATATTCAATGAAGAATGAAATTCATATTCGCTAAACAATGAAAAGTGTTCTCCAATTTTTTATGGTAATCGTTTGTTATTAGTCATAAATTATGTAGGGTCTCTAAAGTATACAGGGTGTCCCAAAACTACCCTAGGAGCCGAAAATGGGAGGTTCCTTGGGTCATTTGAAGCGACATTTTCCTTAACAAAAATGTTATCCGCGGCTTTGTTTAGGAGTTATTAACGAAAAACACGGACCAATCAGAGCGCGACCTAGACGCAAGTTGGTAAAATCGGCTCGGCGCGCCAACTGTTCATTGGCCGACTGTGCCAACTCGCGTCTAGGTCGCGCTCTGATTGGTCCGTGTTTTTCGTTAATAACTCCTAAACAAAGCCGCGGACAACATTTTTGCTAAGGAAAATGTCGTTTCAAATGACCCAAGGAACCTCCCATTTTCGGCTCCTAGAGTAGTTTTGGGACACCCTGTATACCACATTTTGAAACCAAAAATATTGAAAACTTACCTTAAGGAGTGAAATAATCGCCAAAATAAACAATATGTCAAATAATAGTAATTAAATAAATAATACTAAACGAAGAACAAAAACTATCAAATGCAATAACAATCGAACACAACAACAGTTAAACAATAACAATTCAAAACTATCACAATTTAATAAGTAACAGTCAAAGTGCAGGCTTATGAACACGTTCTTCTTACTCGGACAAATTGTGTTAGACGACTGCGCGAGGTGACCGTGTAAGGCTTTGGAAAACAAATGAAAACTCCCATGGACGCAGACGAACGCAGAATTTGTTTGCATAGCCGACTAGACAAGACTTCAATGTATACATACTATATAGTTTGAAGGCCATATTCGCCCATATAAGAAAGTTTTACTCTGTAGAACATTGGTACATACTGAAAAGTTCTTCGAGTTCGTATGATTATTAATCATAATAGACTATATGTATAATATTTAAAAACGAAAAATATTGTAAACACACCACAAAGGATTGAGTAATCACTAAAATAAATATTATAAATATTGAAGTTCAAATACACACACTTTTATTTAGGTAAAGTATCGCTGCGGATTGATGTATTTTCACCATTTGTATAGGCAGTCGAGTTCATTCGAGGCTTATTTTTCATATCTGAATGCGATAAAAAGTTAAAAACAATATCGATTCTGGGTTACGGAGGTATTGCTTTCAAGATCAGAGTAAATACGTAATTTTTAAAAAATGTTCAATTTCGGAATTAAACGACCCTAAATGTTGGAAACGTTACACTGTGGGTCGTCGAGGTGCCAATCCTTGACCCGCACGACCCTTTGGGCCTCATGGAGTCCATGAACGAGGAGGAACTCCTCAGAGAAGCGGCGGAGGATGAGCAGTAGTGCAAAAATGTGTTTTTTTTTTTTGAAGTGAAACTTCTTTGCTGAGGGTAACAATTTTCTAAAATAACGGATGTGACGTGTCGACGTTACGGAAGTGGAAAGTGGGGCGCGAAAATTTAAACTGAGAATGAACGGAGAAAAATAATTTCTTACCCCGACGGGATTCGAACCCCGGTCCACCGATTTGGGATAACCAATGATCTTTAGAATGATAGCGAACATTTTGGAATATATCGCAACGAATAAAATGCTCGGTAGTAGGATCAAACGAAAAGGTTAGAAATACATGGTTATGTTACGACTACAGACATATAGAGATAGATTGCGCCGTCTTACGGGCGAGTTGAAGTAAAATCAAAAATAAAATAAAAATACTAATGTGTGTTTACCAAAATCTAAGTAGAATCCACGTTTTCAATCAAAATGAATAAATATATTTTCATTTAAAAACAAAATTAGTCGCGCAGAAGAAGCTCAGTGTGGTGTTTACAAAGTATTATTATACTGATGTGTGTTTACCAAAATCTAAGTAGAATCCCACGTTTTCAATTAAACTGAATACATATACAGGGTTATGCAAACGTAACTTTCATGAAAACTTATTTCTTACAAACAGGAGCCGAAAGTGTAGAGAAAAGTGTAAAGAAAAAAAAATATCCGTGTGGAAAACCACGCGCGGTGGAAGTGAAACTTCTTGCAGTCTAGTAATGTTTAGAAGCATATTAAGATTGGAAATGTTAAAAAAAAAACAAGATCAGGAACAACCAATACAAAAAAAAAACAAGATCAGGAACAACTAATACAAAAAACAAGATCAGGAACAACTAATACAAAAAAAATCATAGAAAAAGTTTCACTTCAAACATAATGAACGATCAAAATTTGCGTCGCAAAGAAGGAGAGCGTATGGGAAATGCTATGAACTACGTTTCTTTCTTTCTCATACGGTCTCCTTCTTTGCGACGCAAATTTTGATCGTTCATTATGTTTGAAGTGAAACTTTTTCTATGATTTTTTTTGTATTAGTTGTTCCTGATCTTGTTTTTTGTATTAGTTGTTCCTGATCTTGTTTTTTTTTTGTATTGGTTGTTCCTGATCTTGTTTTTTTTTAACATTTCCAATCTTAATATGCTTCTAAACATTACTAGACTGCAAGAAGTTTCACTTCCACCGCGCGTGGTTTTTTTCCATACATCAAACTTTATTTTTTCAATGTCTTATTCGTGTGATTTAGCAATATTTTTTCAATGTTTTAAACATGTTTAAGTAATATGTTTTGCAGAATATGGGAAAAATAGGGAGATTACAGTATGAATGGTTTTTAACCTTGAGAAAATTCGTCAAACTTGCACAATTTCAACAAAAAGTCGTTTCTACGTTATCAAGAGCAGAAAATTTTTTTTTAACATACCATGCATCATTTCCCGTAGATTTTTTCACGATGACTTCAAATCTGGCCTCAAATTTTTTCTACGACCTCTGGTTTTTTCAAAAAATTGAATTATTATATATTATAATTATTATATATTTATTATTATTTTATAGAAAACCATTCGAACTGTAATCTCCCTATTTTTTTCATATTCTGCAAAGTTTCAGCTTTCATTTTAAAAAAAATTCATCACTCGAACCTCATTTCTATCGAAAGTTATTTCTTTTTGAATCGAGTTAGGTCAAGTTTTCCCACTGTGCGCCGTTACGAGCGTTCACTGGCATACTTTATTTTTTTGACATTGTTCCACCAAACGGACACTTCTGAGATTTTTATACAAAATAGTTTAGCATCATAGCAATATCTTGGAATTTTTTGGTGGGTGTCAACCCAGGGGAAGATGGTTAAAAAAATTCCCAAAAAATTAATTAATTGTTTTCAACTATAAATCATTAGCAAAAAATTCTGAAAAAAATCTGTAATATAGAGTGTATCCATATCTTTTGTGTGCCGTTCATCCTATGTCGATATCTCTTCTCGTTTTAGAGCAAATTGCATTGTGCGGGGGAATTAACCTCAATATCACCCTTATCTGTGGGGGTAGACATTTGAAATTTTATACAATGTTTTTTTTAGACATAAAACGATGTTTTAAGACAGGAATCAGGAAAATCGGATCGGGGCCGCTGGCCCATGCTTATCCGGCTAGACCCTTTCACCCTAAACACTAAACAAACAAAAATGTGCTGAACAGATTTATTTTACATAATTTTTTCGTGGAGTTATGCAAGCAGGGTTCGGGGCGTTCTTCCGATTAGAATAAGACTAAACTCGATAGAATGTGGACTGTGCCATGTGATTATGTAATCGTGAATGTATTCGCGGAAGTATCCGAGGTCTTCAAAAAGATCCTTTAAATAATTTTCTGTCGGCAATCTACCCTTAATGTTTCCCCTAGACACACAGTTTTGGGTATCATTTTGAAAGAAAAACATATTTTTATATTTTTTACACTTTTATTTGACCTTATTAAATAATTATTTTCTGCAGTTATTTTAATACATGATATTTTCTTAATTTCATGAAAAAGAGAGAAAGACTGAACTTAGAGAACATATTCAGATAAAAATTGTTTGCTACGAAAGGGGATATATAATACGGGTGCTGCGAATCAATCAATATAAACTTTTTATTCTGATCAAGGCCAAAAATTATTTTGTCCGGACTGAGAGCCACTGAGAGTCGATGTACGTTCTTATACGGATGGCAAGTTGATGTAGGTTCGTGTCCGGAGTGCGAGTTGATGTAGGAGCTGATCCAGGCTAAGCACTAGAGTAGGGGGCAGCACCATACTGGGCACGGCCAAAACCCGGGCGTGAGCACTCTCATTTACTCTCTGTTAGGAGTTATTAACGAAAAACACGGACCAATCAGAGCGCGACCTAGACGCGAGTCGGTAAAATCGGCTCGGCGCGCCAACTGTCCATTGGCCGACTGTGCCAACTAGCGTCTAGGTCGCGCTTTGATTAGTCCGTATTTTTCGTTAATAACTCCTAAACAAAGTCGCGGATAACATTTTTGTTAAGGAAAATGTCGCTTCAAATGACCCAAGGAACCTCCTATTTTCGGCTCCTAGGGTAGTTTTGGGACACCCTGTATTCAAGTACTATGAATTAATAATTTTTTATATAAAATCCCCTCAAATTTTATATAATCCAATTAATTTAAATTTATATGATAGTTCCCTCAAATTATATACAAGTACTATAAATTCTAATCAACTTTTCATAATAAGCACATCTTACACAATCACCTATAAAACTATCACTGTCAAATTCTGATACTATCCAGCCAAAGAGCCATCCCCCTACCAACTACCAATGACTACCAACCAGTCACTTCATTGATGTTGGTGTTTATATTTTGACGTTAAAAAATGTTTATGAGATACGCATAATGAAAGACGAAATCAATCAAAATGATGGCCACAACGAACGAGTTCGGTCCTGATTCTGGCGGCAGAGTGAAGGTAAACTTGTTTTAAACTAAATTTCGTACAGTTCTTTTTTCATTTGTCTAACCTATATGTTTACAAAACAATGAACGTACACAGTAGACAGTTCGATGTTTGACGGTCAGACGTATGATCATATTATGGATAATAAAATAAACTGCCTACTTTTCTAGGGGGTGACGATAGTGAAACCCATAGTGTATGGTAACGTAGCTCGTTATTTTGGCAAGAAAAGAGAAGAAGATGGACACACTCATCAATGGACTGTTTATGTAAAACCATATCACAATGAAGACATGTCGACGTATGTTAAAAAGGTGCATTTTAAATTGCACGAGAGCTATAATAATCCAAACCGTATTATGACAAAACCACCTTACGAGCTGACCGAAACTGGCTGGGGGGAATTCGAAATTGTCATTAAAATTTACTTCCATGATCCCAACGAACGGCCTGTGAGTACATTTTTAACCATTCAGAAACGTCAATTAAACATACACTAGTAAAAGTGATTTGTGTATTCAACAGGTGACTATATACCATATATTGAAGCTGTTCCAAACAACACCTGAAATACAATTGGGCAAAAAAAGTTTAGTTTCTGAATTCTATGAAGAAGTAGTGTTCCAAGATCCAACAGCATTTATGCAGCATTTACTGAATTCAGGCAAACCCATAACTCTAGGTGTTTGGCGTCATAACACGGATTGTATGTATACATATAAATGATTAATATGAATTATTCATATAATAGTATCAATGTGCGTGAATTATGATAACATTTAATGTATTTGTCTGCACACAAAAATAATCGTTTATGTGTTCCAGTTGAAGCTAAAAAGGACTCTATGATAAAAGCGATCATGGAAGCAAGAAACAAAATAAGATTGGACGTGATAGATCTCAAAGAAAAGTTAACTTTGGCAAAGGAGACAATTGCAAAATTTAAAGACGAAATTTCCAAGATTTCAAAGGCTGGAGGAGGCTTGTCCGTCGCATAAAACAAACCACTAAACTATGCGGAATTTTATAATGAATACGATAAGATGTACATAGTCCTGTCGCGGACATAACTAGAAGTTTAATAAAGTTACCGATATACTTTTCTATTGATACCTATAATTGTATATGCTAATAAATTTATTAAATTTTTGACGAATATTACAGGAACGTGCTCGTTAGTTGTATGTAGAATTACAAAATTATATATATATATATATATATCTTCTTTTTAATTACTTTTAAATTGCCCTGTAACAACAATGCAATCTGTTGATTTGAAAATGAATTTAAAAATGGTTTTTAAATCACATTGTAAGAAGATAATGTGTCTAGAGGCCTGGAGTATCAACAAATTTATGCTAGTCACTTGTCGGTACGAAATAAGTTTAATCGCAGTTCCGCAAATGTTTCATAAAATTGAAAAATATCAATTACGTAACCCTTACCAAAGCATGCGCAGCCGAAACTTGGAAATGGTTACCGAAAACTCAATGAACTTCTATACCAAACGCTCCAAAAATCAATGACTCGTTTTACCGTAAGTTATTTCGAATAATAATTCGTACTGATAACGCATCGTTGCAGACGCTCTTCTCGGATAATGTTATCGTTGTTTGATAATGACCTTGAACTGTCAAAACGATACTTAACACAACAAAATAACGATCCGGAGGAATCATCCAGATGATGTAAATTTGCGGAACTTGGCGGTAAGAAGACCAGTAATGTCAGAAATAGGAACAGTATTTGTACGTTTGTACCGCATGACTCGACCAAGTGACTCGATAGAAATCAGTTTTCGATAATTATTCGCATACGACAGTCTTCTTTTCCTATATGAGAAATGAGCGCAGAGCCGAGCGCGACCTCCGCCAAACCGTAAGCGTATATTTATTATTGATTTCGCGTGTCTATCTGATCGATGGATTCGGTCCGTTACCTTTCAACAGATTTTTTCGACGGATATCAAGATAGATATGCTCACGCGATCGCGTTCGACAGTTACGCAACAATGAATGCCATCGTACCCGACCGGCAGGCAATTATCCAAATTGTAATGAGTTTCAAGTGTTCGATACGTTATTCTTTCAATTCAATGAATTGTCGATAATCAGACCAAAATGTTGAATCTTTCATTCTCGTTTTTATTCACCCGAGAAACTTGAATAATAATATTTTTCTTTCTCTTCTATTTTGCTAGTTTAGGTATCGAGTTTGTAATCGGAGGACTAGCAGCAGTCGGTGCAGGATTCTTTACCAATCCAATCGACGTGGTAAAAGTACGCCTTCAGCTTCAGGGAGAACTAGAGGCACGAAACTCGTACAAGAAAATATACAAGAATACCTTACACGCAGGCTATATAATAGCCAAACATGAAGGAGCGCTTGCCCTGCAAGCTGGTATCGTACCAGCTCTTTACTTTCAAGTGGTACTTAACGGTATACGGTTAGGTGTATACAACTGGGCAAAAGATCATGAGTTTATTACTAACAAACAAGGAGACACTGCTGTTATCAGCACAGTTATAGTAACTGGAACAGCTGGGTGTATAGGAGCGGTTCTTGGCAGTCCTTTCTACATGGTAATCAATCTGTTTTTAATTCTTATATTCTCATAATCTTGTACATAATTGTATCTCGTAGATGGTACGCAGGTTCATAGAATGAAACCATAACTACTTCACAGCCCCGTCGATATGTCAATATAAAAGGATACTTTGTCTAGAAAATATCGATGATAGAGTCGAAACTGAGCTGATTTCTTTGTTACAGCTTAAAACACAGTTACAATCGCAATCGGCGCAAACCATAGCTGTTGGCCATCAGCACAATCATGCGGGTACATGGAGCAGTTTTAAGTCTTTATGGAAGGAAGGTGGATTCGCTGCTCTATACCGTGGTTGGTATGCTAACATACCACGCCTTTTCGTAGGCTCTGCAACGCAATTAACTGCTTTCGGTTTGGCCGCGGATTGGCTGCGATCGATGCAAGTGAGTATCTTGAATACCGCAGAAAGCGTGCGAATTTATATCGGAATGTTCTTCCGTTTTTCTTAGGTACTCACGAATCAACCGTTATTATTAACGTTCACGGCGTCTTTGATCGGTGGCAGTTGCGTTGCGCTTACTATACAACCGTTCGATGTGTTAGCGACAAGACTGTACAACCAACGTAAGTTACATTTATGTCAATAATATTAAACCGCTCCGATGACAGAATTATAAAATCGCACGATTGTACTCGTTACATTGGTCGTCTAGGAACCGAAGCAGGCGGTAAAGGTGCACTGTACAACGGTCTTCTGGATGCACTCGTTAAAATATTTCGAACAGAAGGAGTGACTGGTTTATACAAAGGACTTTTCCCGACTTGGATGAGAATAGCACCGCATACTGTACTGTGTTTAGTATTTTACGAGAAGCTAGATCAATTCTACGATACGCTTAGGATTAACGCGAATAAAGCGTGATTAAATAAATTATCGTCTATAGTTGTTGTAGATACGCGGGAGTAAAAATTGTATTATTGTCAAGGCAACGTCGAATGTACCATAAAGCGAGATAGAATAAATTTCAATTTCTTACATAGGCAGTGCTGTGTTTCATAACATAATTTGATAAGAACAATAATTCATTGCTTAAGGCTTAAACAATCAAATTCTCATGGTTTTCAATCTATAACAATAATTTAGAATGTCCAAAGTAACCGAAGATATTGAAGTCAAAGTTACTTCACAGATCGGTACTTGTATTCTAACATTTAAATAAATTATTACTGACGAAGCATACATTTACAGGCAGATCTAGACTTGTTCCTTCACGTTCCTAAAGTTCGCGTATTTACTGAATCAAATGGTCGTATAAAATTCAGTCATAATTTGGTAGTTTTCGTATACTTATCCTTATTCATACATAAAAAGGTATGGTAGAAAAAATTCCCTGTGTTCCAATTGCGTTCGATTTAAAAAACGCGGCTTGAGTTTGGTCTCGAGTTAAAACCTTGATTTATGGACGCCGCAACGTCCATTGTACACCTCCCTCTCGTTTCAGGTAGATATATCCTGGCGAAACATTTACATTACATTAAATTAGATATGCATCATTTCTTGACGAGTGAACTAATATTTGTTTGAGTAGTTACCTAACAATTTGCCCCAAGATTAAAAGAAATACAACAAATATTAGAAAAGTGTATGGCCCTATAGTAGCTTCCACTGTTGGGAACATCATTCCTACTAAGAAATTTCCGCCCCAGTTAAAAACACTTCCAAGTGCCATTGCTATCGGTCTTGGGCCAACATCAAATAATTCAGATCCAATAAAGTACGGTATCGGACCGAGACCAATCCCATAGAAAATCACGTAAGTCAGCACGGTTGCTGTACACACAGCTGGCATAAACGATGCTGCATGCTGTGAAAACACAAAAAAAATTGATTCGTACATACATAACGTTTAATTAAATTCTACCGCTTCGATTACTGCCACTTACAATTAACAGTATAGATACGCATAAAACTATTAAACATCCGAGACATAAATAAGTACTGGTGAGCAGAACGCCTCTCCTGTTCAAAGACGACATCACCGGTACCGATATGAGAGCCATCGCGATATTAGCTACTCCGGTTCCCAGAGTAGCAAACTCTGCTCCAGTTTCACCGAGTCCAGCATCCAAAAATATCGAATTTGAATAGTAAAATACAACATTTATACCACTCATTTGTTGTCCAAATTGAAGTAAACAAACTAAAAATAGTGGAAGTTTTAGACACGGATCCTTCAATAAGCGTTTCATGGTCCAAGGTTCGGCTGTTGTTTTCGCTTCTATTTCTTTTTGTAATTTGGCAATTTCTGCTTGTAAAAGCATTACGTCCATATTACGTAGTCTACTCAGCTCTGGAACGTATCAAAACAGCAATAAGAACTATCGTTACAATATAATATCTGTTACTACAAAATACCATTAGATACTGACCATCTAAAGCTTTTTGTTTCTGCTCTTTGATTATGAATAAATACTTTGGACTTTCAGGTAATACAATACACGTGAGTATTAAAGCAAGCACGCAAAGTGGAACAAAGGCTGCTAGCATATAATGCCAAGAGTCTTCGGTACCCAAGACTGTCTTGAGTCCTGCAAGTTGCCCTAGAAACACTCCACACGTGATTCCTAGTTGGCATAATACTCCCACAGCACCGCCTAATCTGAGGGGTGCTATTTCTGCCATATACATTGGTACTATGCTTGTAGCAAAACCTGCAGAAAGACCTAAACGATCCCTACTCTTAATATATGTATATATATATTCGACTGGCAATCATTATACACAATATTTTTAAACTTACCCACAACTAATCGGCCTGCTAGGAGGAGCTCGATCGAATTTAATTTACATATTAGAAAAAACATTGAAGCTCCTACAATACCAAATATGTTTCCAACGCATAAAGTTCTTTTTCTTCCGTATCTGTCCGCTGACCAACTGGCAAGAAAGGAACCAGTTACACCGCCGATAAGAAAAATTGAAACAACAGTGGACCAAATTATTTTTAGACTATTGTTCGAAATGTCCACGTCGTATCTCTCTTTAACGCTTTCATTGCAAAATTGTTCTATTAACTGGAATTTTCAATGTCATGCATTAAGATCACCGTATTACATTGCAGAGAAATTTTTCCCAGGTAAAAGTTGAATAGTGGAATTTTTATTTGTGTAGTAAAGATACTAACGCTTGCTGCATTGTTGACCACTCCTATATTAAATCCTGCTGGCACTGCCGATCCCAAGCAACACGTAACACCAGCCAATGTCAATACTGTGGTCCAACCACCCGATTCCTAAGTAAAATTCAAATTTTAGATACATGTCTTGATGCAAAAAATAAACCGACTAGCTGTTCGACGCGCATAAAATCGTATATTAACTGATTACAGAAGATTGCACCTTTGTTCGTATAAATAAAAGATAATAAAATGTTGTTTTCAAATAAATATCGTTGTAAGGTAATATTTGTTGTTTACTAACTCGTGATTACTAAAGAATGTATGTAACCGTATTCGTTTTGCGAATATGTATATGATCCGATAACATGGTAAGATAACAAAAGCCAACGTTAATGTTTGACACAGCAACATTCTCGCGCATACATAGTACATATTCGATTCATAATGTTTACGTTATTATTGAAAATTCAACGATTGACATCGGGAACAATCGAGGATTCAACTGTCCAACTGTCGACGAAATTCCTTACAATTACATAGACACCGGCAGAGCTCCTCGAATGATCAAACAATTGAATAATCGACAAACAAACCGGTGCATGCTTCCGACTCGAATTTACGATTACCGCTTACCGATTTTTCGTTTTGGTCCTCGGAGATGGGTTGACGCTGATTTTCAGCGTCCGTGAGAACGGCGGCATCTGTAATTGCATTACATTATGTAGGAACGGTTACATTTCGACGTTAATCGAGGGAACAAGGTTTGTTATTCGCTAGCTGTAGAAGTATCTTTATACACTGGAATCTGCTCTACACGAGACAACATCCTCAGAAACATGTTCGGTAGTACAATTTGCAAGTATGTACTCATTATATCCTCTCTGGTACTTACAAGTATACCTACTCAATGGGCCAATATCAAATATAAAAATACCTCTTCATGAATAGACAATACACTATCGTACATACTTGACCAACGTCATGATAAAACTAAGATACTACATAGCTTCTACTGCACCGAACAGGATATAAACAACGATGAAAAAAAATTTTGATAAATATTACCTAACGCCATGCTTCTTACAACACGTGTTGCTGACACGACGACGTCAGACCGATAAACACGACATTAGCATTAGAAGAAAGTCTATCTACACATACATACACAGTGTGTATGATGATATATACATGCATCATACATACATTGTGTATCATTGTGTATCGTATACCGCGTACATATATGTATGTATAATGTAAGTAGCGTATATAATACGTGTATGTGAAAGTACTAAGTACAGAGTGTCCGCGCGTATCTCTGCTACGAGGGTAAGGTAGGTCTGGGTTACCTTTGATTGGCTTTAGATTACTTTAATTTTTTTAGGTTACCTTCAGGTTACTATTGGGTGATGTAAGTAAATAATAGAAGCATTTCTTGAAAAAAAAAGAATCGCGGAACAGGATTTCACAAATATGAAATTTAATCGGCTATTCCTTGAAGCGTAAGCGATGTGTCTACGGTAACCAGCAAATGAGTCATTTTCCACGTATGCAACAGGACTTTGAATGGTTTATGGAATGAAGCGAATAAGCGTTGACACATAGTTAATTAACGCTCGGCGAATGTAACTTTGAATTGTATCTATAGTTTTACCGGGAAACGATACTTTTTATATTGTTGCGAATAAATTGTTCATATACCTGCATTTATATAACAATATAAAATGTATCGTTTCCCGATAAAACGAAATATAAATATATGTATATCGACTCGAGGAATTTCCGTAAATACAATTAATCTTGAGATGACCTTGAGTCGCAGTCGGATGTGGGACAATTGACAACACTTCCGACAGATACTAGTTAACATTTACGATAAATTAAATCGATTGAAATGTCCGAAGAGAGGAAGCATTCGAAATTACAAATTCATATCTTTATTGCCTGTCGCACTCGCCGCGTAATGTCTGATATTATAATTATGCTATCAATCCATTTAGTATCTGAGTCTCTATAAACGATTAGTGTAGAATTCGACTGTTGCAATTGTTGCGGATAAACTTTGAAACCGATGGAAAATACATCTGCAGTCGCGCACGTTTACACGTGATGTTGAATCGAACGTTTCCGGCATCGACGAATAAAATGTAATTGACGAACACGTGACCACATGTTAATGGCAGGTTCCACGCGGATTACAATTAAACGATTGGAAATTGGATGCAACGTTAATCGATTATTTTAATGAGAAATTTACTCGTTGATTAGTCACAAACGCTTGCCGTGCTACTCGATTTTTTCGGACATCCTGTATGTGCATGTATTGCGTGCTTTACCGCGTTTCATACGATTATGATAAATAGAAACGCGTTCGTTTTAACAATCGAACTGTGACGCGTAGATTCACTCGATCTTGACACGCAAATAATTTTAAATCAGGGCTGGCTCTAGCGGTTACGACGCCCCGGACAAAAATACAAATTGCCACCCCTTAAGAATATATATATATGCATTGGATCAAAACCAAGTGGGTAATGAAAGTTGTTTGTCGCGACGGGGGAAATCCAATGATACCAAACTCGACCCCCCACAGCCACCCCCTGGGGGAAGATAAAAAACTTAAATGGGAACCCCCATTTTCCATTTCAGATTTAGATTCTCCAGAAAAAATACACAAATTTGACCCAGGAGTTTTTGCATTTTAGTTCACAGATGACGCTGTAACGGACAAAAATCAAAATGGGTAAAAAATCGTTGAAAATTGGGGATATCTCGAGATATACACATCAGATCAGAAAAATAAAAGTAGACGTATTTGATATTCTTAAAAATGCTATTTAAGAATACCATAAACTATTCAATTCAATATACATATATTCTTTAAATAAAGGTACATATTTTTTATTTTTAATAAAAATCAAATCATTTTATTTAAATTTTAATAAAAGCATATAGGTATTTAGCTTTTAGAAATAAACAATGCAAATACGCTACGCACTGTAAATTTTGAGCGAACGAAAAAATCGATGTGTGAAATTTTCTATTAATTGGGTCAATATTTTTCTCATACTTACAGCCAAAATGACGTCCCTAAATTTTAGCGCCTCGGGCAAATGCTCCCTAGAGCGGGCCCTGCGTAAATCTTACGCGTATGTTGTATCAGAGGTGGGCATTATTTGGCGAAACAAATATTCCAAATACTATTTAATATTTTAGACTTTATTTTGCTTAAAGAAAATAGTATTTTAAATAAGATTTACAATTTCGAAAATAAAATATTTCTATTTTAACGATCGGAACCACAAAATAAAATATTTCTATTTTAATAATCTGAAACACAAAATATAATATTGAATTTTTTGCGTCCTTCTAGCAAATACTTTCAGAAATCGCATTACTTACTGGTAATTTAATAATTTTTATCTTAGCAATAATTTAAAGCTTCATATTAATTAATAATATTATTAATTATTTTTTTTAATTAATTATTTAGGATTTTATTTAGAATTATATAGAATTAATTATATAGGAAATTAATAATTTAAATAATTTGAATGGTACTTAATATAAGAAACAATATCATTTGCCACATTTTAGTTTTATTTAATAATAACTATTTCTACTCATAAATCTATAGAATGCGAACCATTATTTTCAGTAATAATATTTAGAATTGGAATTTAAAATAAAGACAAAGTCCGAATATTTTCAATATTTTTCAAAAATTACTGCCTCAAATAAATTATTTTATTTTCTACAAATTACTGCATCAAATAAAATATTTTATTTTCAAAATTGTACACATACTTTAAAATAAATAGGATTATTTATTATTTACTATTTAAAATACTATTTTCCCCAGCTCCGTGTTGGATACGGTATCCGAGGCCAACCAATGGCGTAAACGTTTGCACCTGATCGTTGTAAAACATGTTAAGTATTATACAGGTACACCCCGTGGCAGAATGTTTCCGATCGGAGGCATTGAAACGGATTTTAGAGAAAACATTCACAATTTAGAAATACAAAATATTACTTTACGGGGTTAAAACTGATGGGAAATGAAAAGGGGCTTATTAACGAATGAAAAACAACAAAATAACATAAGCTTACATTTATTATGGCAAAGAAACGAACAAATAAACAAATTGTTACTCGGAAAAAAGTTTCCGATTAATACAACTGCTGGAAGAAAGTTTCCGATCATGACTCGAATCAGTAAAAGTGTGGAAACTCCTTGAATGTTAGAATCGCAGAATGTAAATTCAAACATAAGAGGACATCACAGAAACGTAAGTATAAGGTAATCATGTCTGAAATATCAGTTCGTAGTACTATTCCATTCACTACAGACGTAAGTTAAAAGTCCGTAGAATGCCACCACGCCAGTTGTATTCAAACGATATAAAGTTGAGAATAATTGAGCTTGAGTAACGCTCAAAAAAAGGTGGCAAATATGATAGGATGCAGCCAAAGCACTATCAGTGATTTAAAGAAGCAGTATGAAGAAACGGGAAGTGTAATAAACCGGAAGAAATGTGGCCGTCCTCGTGCAACGTGTAAACGAGACGATAGGAAGTTACGTAATATTGTTAAAAATACGAGGCGATTGACTTCGAAACAGATAAATATAATATGGGCACAAAATGTTTCGAATCGTACTGTTCGAAATCGTCTAAACGAGATGGTTTTTGCATTCGGGAAAGCTAAAATAAAACCTTTCCTAACAAAAAGGCATAAGAGGGAACGGTTACAGTGGTTTAAGGACCATGCAAATTGGACAGTGACGGACTGGTACAAAGTAATATTCAGTGATGAGTCACGTGTATGTATTGGAACCGGTGATGATGCAGGAACATTCGTGTGGCGAAGATCTAATGAAAAATTCGATAAAGATTGCTTAAATTTTAAAAAGAAATATTCAGAGTCATACATGATTTGGAGTTGTTGAGTATAGTGCTTTGGCTGCATCCTATCATATTTGCCACCTTCTTTTGAGCGTTACCCAAGCTCAATTATAATCAACTTTATATCGTTTGAATACAACTGGCGTGGTAGCATACTACGGACTTTTAACTTACGTCTGTAATGAATAGAATAGTACTACGAACTGATATTTCAGACATGATTACCTTATACTTACGTTTCTGTGATGTCCTCTTATGTTTACATTTACATTCTACGATTCTAACATTCAAGGAGTTTCCACACTTTTACTGATTCGAGTCATGATCGGAAACTTTCTTCCAGCAGTTGTATTAATCGGAAACTTTTTTCCGAGTAACAATTTGTTTATTTGTTCGTTTCTTTGCCATAATAAATGTAAGCTTATGTTATTTTGTTGTTTTTCATTCGTTAATAAGCCCCTTTTCATTTCCCATCAGTTTTAACCCCGTAAAGTAATATTTTGTATTTCTAAATTGTGAATGTTTTCTCTAAAATCCGTTTCAATGCCTCCGATCGGAAACATTCGGCCACGGGATGTACTCTTTCCGAAGGTTAATCGAATCTTGCGTAGCATCGCACACTCGTTAAACTATCGGAATCGAATACCGTTTCTTGGTTTTGTAAATAATGTTTAAAAATCCTCGTTCACGTTACGTACCTTCGTACTCGAGCATGGCCTCCGCATTTATCGATGCAAGGATGCGTGCGTCGCGATCTATGGAAAGAAACGGATTTTTCGATTTGCGGCGATAACTCGTGGAAACATTTCATTTCAGGCCATTAATTACAACCGGACGTTTGATATCGGAACGATCTTTCTCCGATCACGATCGTTATCGAAACTCGCCGACTCGTCGACGTCGAGTTCGGGTACCACCGAATTATTCAAAACAATCGATCGATCGATAAGTCTCGAGTGTTCGTTAATTCGAAGATTCCTCGACGGTCAACGACCGTACGTCGCAGCGCGGCGGTGTAATTGCACGACCGTTTTCTCACCACCGCAAGAGAATTAACAAGGATAAACAAAACTAAAACGTTCTTCTTTAACACGTTCTGTGCTACTGATGGTACACGTTAAACTATCAATTCAGTACACGCTTACATATTTATTTAATGTGTTAAAGACATATATTATTATTATTATTATTTATAGACGGACTGAAGCTCTTTTACATAAGTGTTTACAATAAAAAAAGAGAAAGATACAAGACTACTCGTCTAGTAACAAAGAAGATACATACATGCACACAAAAAAATAATAATGGTACAATCGATATGGTATTATCATGTAATCCTGTGTAATTGCATTTGAAAATTTTGTAAAGATTCAATGAAAAACTCAGTACGATTATAAATAGTACATGATTTTGCAATAATGTGATTCATTGGATTAATTAATCCACAAGTAGTTTTTGCTTTAAGTGTTATATATATATATATTATATTACAACAAGTTACAAAAAAAGAACGAGGTACAAATTATAAAAAAAAAATGCAGTGTAACGAAGCACACAAGTTTGTGTAGTTGTTGAGCAAAAACGGCACGGAACGTGTTAATCGAGTGAATTTATGTATTTCTGCGATTCGGTATCGTTGACAGGTATAATAAAGTTCTCTAAAGAAAGTTATCGCGTATACGTATCGCCTTCTATCGGCAAATCGGCGTTACCAACGTTGATATTCCGAAAATTGTTTGAATATCACTGGTACTCACTGTTTACTGGAATCGGATGCGTCGAAACACTTACCGATGTACACAAACACGACTGATCCCTGCGTCGTGTCGCGCAGCTGACAGACAACTAAATATCCTCTCGCGTAGATCGGTAACTAGACCGATAGACTGCTGACAAGTGCAAGACGGTGGACTGTAAACCGTAAAGCCATAAACCGAACGCCGCGAATGGCGATTCATCAAAAACAGTCATTACCCTCTCCCTCTCACTTTACCTCGGTGTGTAGGTAAATGCCGCATACCGCGTTGCCTTTCCCCACTCTAAGGGGCTCGGCGTTGCTCGTATCTCTTATGCTCCGACCAATTCATTTTAACCTTGACTGACTACTCTGTCGCAGGAAGTTCCCGCGAAACAGATAAACATTGCACAAAGCCGCGTTATTAGAAAACCGACTATTTCTCGTTTTCTTCCTTAATAGTTAGATAATGGTGCCATCTTAGGCCCTCTGTCCACGTTTCTGACATATACAATATTGAGAAAACTTTTCAACCATAAAAGATATCGGGATGAAATTTCCACTAAAATTCATTAAAAATCACCGCGTGGAAAACCACGCGCGGCAGAAGTGAAACTTCTTGCAGTCTATTAACACTTTACCGACTGGAAGCCTATTAATAGGATTTTCAATAATTCTGCTGTACCAAAAAAAAACATAGAAATTTTCTTTGACATTGCAATCTTAAATGAAACTATTAGACGACGTTATTGAGGGTGACTTAGTTAGTTCATACTAAATGCTAAATGAAAATTTAGCCATGTACCATACATTTTTCAAAAATATGCAATAATCACCGGTCGGTAATGTGTTAATAATGAACGATCAAAATTTGCGACGCAAACAAGGAGAGCGTATGGAAAATGCTGTCAACTATGTCTCTTTCTTTACAATTTCACAGTTTCACAATTCTCTATTTTACAACTTACAAAATTGCACAATTTTGCAATTTCAAAGTTTTACCATTTTCAACTCTGCAACTTTAGAATTTTACAGTTTAAGATTTGATGCTTTGGAATTTTACAATTTCACTGATTCACAATTTTCTACCTTGCAACATGAAAATTGTACAATTTTAGCATTTCCCACATTCCTCACAATTCAAAACTTGAATTCTCCTTTTGTTGGACAGAGTTATCGGTACACCTGCTTTAGGGTGTCCCTTAACAAACGAAGGAGCATTAAAATGTTAGGACGCCCTCTAATTTTATTCCTTTTCATGTTCTAAGTAAATATGTAAAATATTAGCCTAATCGGATTATTCGAAACCCTACCTCGAGAAGCTTAAAGTTAGGATATTCTGTAAAATTTAAAAATATTTAGTACTTTTGTCGTTCCGAGTGAAAAACTGCTTACAATAGATAAGTATCACAACAACAGAATATAATCACACAATTTATTTACATAATACAATTTTTAAACGGAAAAAAGGTTGGTTGAAAATGAATTTTTGGTCAATGTTTTCATAGGCATAACAATAAAAGATTGATATCAGGTCCAGAAGATACAGCAACTATTGAAACAAAGACACCCTTCAAGACCACCTCAAAAATGTGGTGGCGACATGCTATGACAAACGTGTCTCTAAATCAAGAAGACGTAGTTCATTTCCTACGTACAGGCATCAGTGACTTTATTTCTCCTAAGTCCCTAGAAACTTTCCGGAAATTTCACTGGTCTTATGACTTTTTCAATTTAGACCCAGTGGACTGGAATGATTGTAAGGACTTTTAGGAAGCCCGAGATTTTTTCCGGATGTTTCCTGTTACAAATGATGCCGCTGAAAGGGCTGTGAGCTTAACAGAACAATATTTAGGTGAAGTAAAAAGTGAAGGAAACTTTCAGAATCTTCTCTTGGTCAGTCGGCATGCACGGAGAGCTATGCCTACGAAAACATTTATCAATAATTCATGTTCAACCGACCGTTGTTCCGTTTAAAAATTGTATTATGTAAATAAATTGTGTGATTATATTCTGTTACTAGCTGACCCGACAGACTTTGTCCTGTCCAAATTTCAACAAATTTGTTTGAGATCGTTCTAATTACGCATATCCATTGTTCAAATCGTGAGTTATCGTCTTGCGTTTATACAAAAATCCCATAGAAAAAAGCACTTCCATTTTTCCTCGAATTTTCCATTTTTCCAGGCAACTTTTTAAATTTTTCTTTTCCTAAAAACCTTAAGACGTCAATAATGCAACTTCCTATTGCTATATTGATTAAAAGCTGCGACATTCGTTTTTTTGTTTTATCAAAATATGATTCAGAAATCACTTTTAGTTTTTCCTGAATTTTCTATTTTTCCGGGCAACTTTTCCAATATTTTTTACGCTAAAAATCTGATTCGGACTACAACGAACATTGAAAAAAAATTATCCAAATCGATCTAGCCGTTCTCACGTGATATCGTGACCAACGAACAGCATTTGATTTTTATTATATAGATATAGATTGTGATACTTATCTATTGTAAGCTGTTTTTCAGTCAGAACGACAAAAGTACTAAAGTTTCCAAATTTTAGAGAGTACCCTAACTTTAAGCTTCTCGAGGCAGGGTTTAGAATAATCCGATTAGGCTAATATACATATTACACACTTAGAACATGAAGAGGAATAAAATTAGAGGGCCGTCCTAACATTTTATCGCTTCTTCGATTGTTAAGGGACAGTCTAACCTGGTTATTCGGTATCTGTTGTTCGAAAATTGATGCTGATCCCAGGAGTCGGTTATCATTAAAAAAAGGAACAGTCTTGCCTTTTCGTCGCATCCTATTGTATTTTGGTTTACACGCCGATACGAAAGCGATCTCTCGAGATCAACCGACAACGCCAATTTTGCGTAGATAGAAAAAGAAGAGAAATCGAAACAAATAAAAATAGAAAGACGTGTATCGCAAGAAAAACGCTTTTCTCACGCATGCGCAGTCTGTCTGAAAATGTCTAGATCCATTAGAAGTGGCCGCCGGGTACTCTGGGTTCGGGTTTTCGATAAACTGGATCGGATTGGGTCGGGACCTGAACCCGAAATTTCCGAGTATACCCGGTTATATCTAATTTCCATGTCTATACGTTTCACTCGCTATTCATTTTCCTCTGTGTTTAGCTCGGGTTTTCCTTTTTAGACGAGGCCGTAGCATCGATTCGCGTAATTGGCAACTGCAACGCGATGAATCGAGGTATTGTGCAATACAATATTTTATCCGACGATTCGACAGCAGCGGTTCGTTACGTCAGACCACGTGCAAGAGCACATTCGCAAAGAACAAAAGTCGTCGGAATAAATTTATTCGTCTGCAGGAATGAACGCGTTGCGTATCGATCTCGAGACCAAGATAGTGGATCTTCCCTACACGTAATTTTTGCTCGAGAAACTCGTAGACTATCGTTTATCACAGTTTTCTCGTACGCTCGATCCTTTTGTTCAATCGAGTCCCTGTCGGAAAAATATATTCGAGCGTATTTTGAAAGAAAATTCGATATGATTTGACCGCAGTGCCGTTACGCGTTCAACGGGATATAGATAGAGCGCTGGAGTACCCGCTCGGAGTACAAAGACTCGTTTCACCGTTGTTTTTCGTTACTCCAAGTATCACGAGATTAATTAAGCAATCATATTTTATAGAGATCCGGGAATATAAAGGATTAAGTTGAATGAAACCAAGTACTGTGTTCACCGAGGGTTTCGACTTTCAGATGGGATTATCGAGACTCGTTGAGCTTATTGAAATGTCGCGTCACGTCGGTTCTACGGTCGAGGTTCGCGATCGAGATCCGTAAAAGTGGAACGCGCAATGTCAACGAGCTCTTGGACCTCTGATCTCCAGGCTGAACGTTGTCAGCAACCGGTTACTGGCTCGACGATGTCTTCCGGGAGGGATTGTCCTCTTCCGATCTCTCGCTTTCTAGCCCACTCGATCTGGTTATAGTTAGCCTTTTTCTCTTTTCCTCGGAGTTTCGGGCATCGATCGTCCGCATCCGGAGAAACTTCGTCTGTGAATCGAAGCGCGAACGTTAGATGAATAAAGAATTATCATTTTCATTTGATACGCACGCATTATTGAAGATATTTTAAACCTTACGCGAGAGAATATACAAGTATGTATGTACATTAGGGACCTCCTAGAAGTTAGCCCCCGCTTTGTTGAATTAAATAATTTCATCAGTTGTGCTGAATTGTGCTATGTTTGTGCTACATTCTGCTCGAATATTACAACTATAATATAAAAAATAAGATGAAAAATTGAGAAAAACGATTTTTTGAGTAGCCCCCCACTTTTCATTTTTTTCAATATTCTCAATTGTGCTTAGTTGTGCTCGGTTGTGCTAAGATTGTGCTAAAGTATTACTTTAACAAAATAATAAATAATGAAGTTATAGTGAATAATCGTTTTGGACATCTAATTAACGTTTAAGTAAGTAACAATCATCCAAACAGCATATAATCATATATCTGAGTTGTGCTGGCCTAGCACAACTTGCAATTCCTCCAGCACAACGATATAAAGGGTAGTTTATGTAGTAGTTTCTTGCCGCGTACGAGAGTAAACTACCCTTTATATCGTTGTGCTGGAATAATTGGAAGCTGTGCTGACTTGTGCTAGGCTAGCACAACTCAGATATATGGTTATACGCTGTTTGGATGATTGTTACTTACTTAAACGTTAATTAGATGACCAAAACGATTATTCACTATAACTTCATTATTTATTATTTTTTTAAGTAATACTTCAGCACAATCTTAGCACAGCCTAGCATAACTATAGGCGGGTCAGTGGCTCAGATGGTAGCGAGTCTGACTCGTAGCAGGAAGGGCCGGGGTTCGAATCACCGGTGCGGCAAAATTTCCAGGATGGTTTTTCCCTCGCTACGAGTTCGGTCCCTACTGTAGGAGTCATGGGACCAATATTGTCAATGATTTCCCCTTTATTCAGGGAATCAGCGAATTATTGGAAGCCCAAGTTGACCACCCCGCCCTACAAGGGTGCCCGCCGCTCTGTCTCCTCTGTTAAGGGGGCAGAGAAAAAAGGGGGCTGGTCAGCGATCAACGGAATGAGGCGCGCAGTGGGCTCAGTGGTTAGAGCGCGCGACCTCGGATTAAAAAACGGTACGCTTATACAGCAACAATCACAGGAACGGAAGCAAAACCTTATAAGGGGAAAGTCTGGTGGACGAAGCTACTTGCTGAACACCGACTGACAACCGGGGATGTTTGGACACATCCAAACAATCAGCCATATTTCCTAGAGTATGCCAAGCCCACCCAGGGGGAAGATCTCGATGAAACTGATATCTAATCTCTCAGGAGATAGATTTCGGCAAAGTTGACGAACCCTTCCCCTTAACCCCAACGCGAAATAGGCTCGGCAGGCGAAGACCGCATGGAATTGATATCTTGACCAAAAAAAATCAAGATTTCGATGAAGTCGGATCGGACCCGAAGTTGCAAGTAACTTCCTCCCACGCTTTATACATGCAATGCGTCACGGTACCCTTACAGTTGAATCATCCAAGTAAACTCACAGACTAGGCGAGGGTCTAGCCCAAGGGTGAGAGTGGGTAAGTTTCCAGACTATCCGGAAACAGACTAGGGACGGGATTGAATACTTGACATACTCAACATGGAAATATGGTGAAGTGGGGGGAGTCAAAAAAGGGCAGACGAGACACCCTGCAAGTCTGAAGGTGAGGGGGCCAACGTTCACACCGAGCCGTAAAACAGCTCAAAAACTCAAATAAAATTAGGTAGCATGGCCCATAATATGGGAAAAGTGGGGAAATTACAGTACGAATGGTTTTTCACCTTGAGAAAATTCGTCGAAGTTGCACAATTACAAGAAAAAATCGTTTCTACGTTACCACGAGCAGAATTTGTTTTCAACATACCATGTATCATTTCCCGTAGACTTTTTTCACGCTGACTTCAAATCTGGCCTCAAAATTTTTCTACGACCTCTGGGTTTTTCAAAAAATCGAATTATAGTTAAACAGTTAAACTTTTATTTTTTTCAAGGTTAAAAACATTGGTGCCATAATCTCCCTATTTTTTCCATATTCTACAATTTTTCAGCTTTAATTTAAAAAAAATTCATCGCTCTATCTCATTTCTATCAAAAGTTATTTGTTTTTGAATCGAGTTAGGTCAAGTTTTTCCATTGTGCGCCTTCCCGACGTCCGATTTATCTAAAGCTTTGGATATATCAATTTTTCATGAAATATAACACTATTCGGGGGAGGCGTGCCCAAAATTTCATGGTCGAAAAATAAGGTCCACCCTAATGTACATACTGGCAGTATAGTAGGTACCATAAATCTCTATAGAGATATATATCTCTATCTCTAAATACAGGGTGTCCCAAAACTACCCTAGGAGCCGAAAACGGGAGGTTCCTTGGGTCATTTGAAGCGACATTTTCCTTTGCAAAAATGGCGTCCGCAGCTTTGTTTAGGAGTTATTAACGAAAAACACGGACCAATCAGAGCGCGCCCTGGGCCGCCGTGCCACGCGGCACCGGCAGCCGAGCGTTGGTGGTACGCCGTGACATCGCAACGAACAAGAGTTTCTCGGTTATGTAAATTCTCTCCGATTTCAACGAGCTTTGGATATGTGGTCAAGACCATTATTCTGAACAACATTTCTCTTTAAAGTTTTTGGCTGTCGGCTTTAGTTTACGAGATAATCGCGCGAATAACTTTACCCGAACGAGAGAAGAAGCAGAAACTGATTGTTTTAAAAACTCACTTGCATCATTCAGCCATAAATCCATTTGCTGCTTCGAAATGTGTGTCAATGGGTCAGTCGGTGACGAACTGCACAGATGTCTGCAGGTATACGACAGTACCGAAATCCAAGGGGCGTACGGCCAGGTCGACGAACTGCACAGCTGGGGTAGATAGCAGGTATACGACACTTTGACGGATACGCGCGCAACGATCTGGACTTTTCACTTTCACTTTCAAATCGATAAATAAATCATACGTTTATTTCACACAGATGCACTAAGAACAATTGCAATATCACTTCTATTACAGCACAAATCACAACAATCAGATAACGTGATCACTAGCGAACGTAAACTTACTAAAAGAAGAGCATCCCGAATTTTTTCTTCACTTTCAGAGTTGAGACACTAAAATCCTTCGAAATTGACCTGCCGCTTGTTGTCCATAAATAATTCTTGTGGTCAGGCCAGTAATTGCACCGCTGGTGGTAGCTGTCAAGTACGCGATTGCAGTAAAATCCAAGGGCTGCAAAAGGAGGACAGCACGGCAAGTGCGTCCAGGTCAACGCATCTGTCACATAGCACGTAGCAGGTAGTTCTTACGTTATTCCTGCGTTAAATATTTGGGGCCCTGAAAAGGGTCGTTCTCCGACGGCAGTCTGATACGTGGACGCTCTCGTTTGATTCGCCTTACAGCGGCAGCAGCATTGAACCCGCTGCGGAGGTACGCGACAAAGATGTAGAAGTTCTCTTGCGACGTGATCATTATGTGGCAGAGACTTGGACTGACTGCAGTTTCCCTAAAAAGCTGCGTACACCCCCAAATATCCCCACCACGAAGCAAAACTGAGGATACAGGAACATTCTAAAAAATCACGTGTTTTGCAGAAGTTGAAAGTGCACGGACGAAAAAGAATTCATAAACCCAACATGTGCAGGAGAAAATTTTTCCGTTCCGGTGTCCTGCGGACATTCCCGAGTAACTGCAGACTTCTGATTTATGGCACGACCCCTTCCGCGGAGACGAGGATCCCTGTTTTCTATCGTGGAGGAAAGGCAAGGGTCACACTGCTGCACTTTCAACTTCTGCAAAACACGTGATTTTTTAGAATGTTCCTGTATCCTCAGTTTTGCTTCGTGGTGGGGATATTTGGGGGTGTACGCAGCTTTTTAGGGAAACTGCAGTCAGTCCAAGTCTCTGCCACATAATGATCACGTCGCAAGAGAACTTCTACATCTTTGTCGCGTACCTCCGCAGCGGGTTCAATGCTGCTGCCGCTGTAAGGCGAATCAAACGAGAGCGTCCACGTATCAGACTGCCGTCGGAGAACGACCCTTTTCAGGGCCCCAAATATTTAACGCAGGAATAACGTAAGAACTACCTGCTACGTGCTATGTGACAGATGCGTTGACCTGGACGCACTTGCCGTGCTGTCCTCCTTTTGCAGCCCTTGGATTTTACTGCAATCGCGTACTTGACAGCTACCACCAGCGGTGCAATTACTGGCCTAACCACAAGAATTATTTATGGACAACAAGCGGCAGGTCAATTTCGAAGGATTTTAGTGTCTCAACTCTGAAAGTGAAGAAAAAATTCGGGATGCTCTTCTTTTAGTAAGTTTACGTTCGCTAGTGATCACGTTATCTGATTGTTGTGATTTGTGCTGTAATAGAAGTGATATTGCAATTGTTCTTAGTGCATCTGTGTGAAATAAACGTATGATTTATTTATCGATTTGAAAGTGAAAGTGAAAAGTCCAGATCGTTGCGCGCGTATCCGTCAAAGTGTCGTATACCTGCTATCTACCCCAGCTGTGCAGTTCGTCGACCTGGCCGTACGCCCCTTGGATTTCGGTACTGTCGTATACCTGCAGACATCTGTGCAGTTCGTCACCGACTGACCCATTGACACACATTTCGAAGCAGCAAATGGATTTATGGCTGAATGATGCAAGTGAGTTTTTAAAACAATCAGTTTCTGCTTCTTCTCTCGTTCGGGTAAAGTTATTCGCGCGATTATCTCGTAAACTAAAGCCGACAGCCAAAAACTTTAAAGAGAAATGTTGTTCAGAATAATGGTCTTGACCACATATCCAAAGCTCGTTGAAATCGGAGAGAATTTACATAACCGAGAAACTCTTGTTCGTTGCGATGTCACGGCGTACCACCAACGCTCGGCTGCCGGTGCCGCGCGGCACGGCGGCCCAGGGCGCGCTCTGATTGGTCCGTGTTTTTCGTTAATAACTCCTAAACAAAGCTGCGGACGCCATTTTTGCAAAGGAAAATGTCGCTTCAAATGACCCAAGGAACCTCCCGTTTTCGGCTCCTAGGGTAGTTTTGGGACACCCTGTAGAGTGTCTGTCTGTCTGTCTGTATGTTTGTCTAATGGCTCGAAGCCCACCTTTATACGTTCTGCCGATCTCAATTGATGCCGTCACAAACAGACCAAATACGACATTTTTGCCATCTATTGGGCACGTTTCTGCTTATAACTATTGACTGGTAGCACCTATATTCAATGTGAGGTGCTCATTGGATTCAGTTCGCCGAGTTCTTTCAAATAGCAATTGAGCAGATCCTGTAGGTTGCACAGTTTATGAGTTATAACACAAACAGTGTGCGTCTTTCTTAAACTTTTTGGTTTACCGACTTTTCAAACAGCTGTAGCTTTTCAACGATAGGTTTTAGGATAAATCTGAGACCACCTTGGCGATTGGAAATTTAATTACGTTAATAATCAACCAGGATTTGTTTTTGCACGTGAACAAAGTCGCGGGTACAGCTCGTATATAATAAAATCGTGTCTGTCTGTCTGTCTGTCCGTATGTTTGTGACGGCATTAATTGAGAACGTAGACAGCTGGGGTTTCCACCGTTAGACACGGAGTATCTTCGGCATGGTTTTAGAGCAACCCCCGTTCGAAAAAGTCCATTCGTTCAAAAGTTGTGACGTCATTAGTGAACATAGACAACTTTTTCGTCCTCTTTTGTTGCACAGGCGCCGCTCAAAAAAGTTACAAACTAGGATTTGTAATTGCTTCAGCCTCAGTAACGTAACCATTTCGATAAAATGGGGTACTTTGAGATTTTGTCAAATCTTGAAATACTTTTTAGATAGGCCTTGTTGATACTCGTTTTATGAGGAAAAAGAATTGAACGTAATTGAATTGACTGGAATTGAATGGAATGCAATTGAACGGAATTGATTTGAATGGAATTGAATGGGATTGAATGAAATGTAATTGAACGGAATTGAATGAAATGCAATTGAACAGAATTGAATGGGATTGAATTAAATGCAATTGAATGGAATTGATTTGAATGGATTTGAATTGAATGGGATTGAATGGAATTGAATGGGATTGAATGGAGTTGAATGGGAATGAATTAAATACAATTGAATGGAATGGAATTGAATGGAATTGAATGGGTTGAATGAAATGCAATTGAACAGAATTGATTTGAATGGATTTGAATTGAATGGAATTGAATGAAATGCAATTGAACGGAATTGAATGGAATTGAATGGGATTGAATTAAATGCAATTGAATGGAATGCAATCGAACGGAATTGATTTGAATGGAATTGAATGGGATTGCATGGGATTGAATTAAATGCAATTGAATGGAATGGAATTGAATGGAATTGAATGGGTTTGAACGAAATGTAATTGAATGGAATGCAATTGAACGGAATTGAATTGAATTGAATGGAAATGAATGGAATGCAACGCTAAAAAAGCTAAAAAAGTCTGTGCAGGCGCGACTTAAAAAAAATTACAAACTAGGATTCAGTATACTAGAAAAACATGGTAAAATGGAAAGTAGCCGAGCACTCGCCTGCCGTTGAGTTTTCGTTGACCGCGAGCACTTGGCGTTCTCCGGCCAGTCGCATCGGTCCTCGTTCCAGTAAAGTCCCGGGGGACACGTGTGCTCTGTCAATCTACCGAAATTGCATAAATAATACTTGTTGCAGTCTTTGTTGTGCGGTATGAACAATCTGTTGTGACAATCGTCGGGTGGCGAGATCTCAGGACGGTCGGTCGCATCGATTTCCACGACGTCGTCGATGTCTATGGTGGTGGTCGACAAGGTGCTTGACGAGGAGGGCAGGTGATCCGGCCGGGATGGCGTTGTTGGCTCCCATCCCCAGTTGGGCCGCTCGGAAGTCGTCGACTCCGTGCTGGACTCGCCCGCGTCGATCATCATCGCGTCTATTGAATAATTTAAACGCAACGTGTTACATGTCTATTTATAGCGGACCGCGTCGACGAGTTGATTGCAAAATCGATTGCGGACAGTCGCCTATACGCCGCTTACCAGACGCGACCGGACACAACGGTCCGCTCGGGTAATTCCTCAGAACTCGGTTCATGGTCCGAAGAAGGGGGCTTGGCTCGCAGTCACATCGATTCTTGAAGTCGTCCAGGTCGAGTGCCCAGATCATACCACCGGCCAGACCGAGATCTCGTATGAGTTCTGATTTGAGCTTAATCTGCCTGGCGTCGTCGAAACTGACCCACTGATCGCCTTTGTACGCGTACGGGCCGATTCGTCGTTCCTTGTCCTCGATCACGGTCCAGCCTTTCTTCAGGGTTCTCTCGCAAATCTAAAACGAATCTCGATCATAACATGGTCTTTCTGCTCCCTACACTCTACTCTAGAATCTTTGTTAACAGCGTGCTGCCCGATTCTCCGGTAGAAACATATCTCTATCTCTATCTCTCTATATATAATGAAATCGTGTCTGTCTGTATGTATGTTTGTGACGGAATCAATTGAGAACAGCGCAACGTAGAAAGCTGAGGTTTGAACCGTTACATACGGCGTTTCTTCGGCAAGATTATAGAGCAAACCGCATTCGAAAAAGTCCACTACTTCAAAAGTTGTGACGTCATTAGTGAACAAAGACAACTTTTTTGCCCTCTTTTGTTGCACAGGCGCAGCTAAAAAAAGTTACAAACTAGGATTTGTAATTGCACGTGGACAAAGTCGCGATTTCAGCCTCAGCTAACCTTTCCGATGAAATGGGGTACTTTGAGATTTTGCCAAATTTTGAAACACTTTTTAGATAGGCCTTGTTGGTACTCGTTTTATGAGAAAAAAATAATGGAACAGAATTGAATGGAATTGAATGGAATGCAATTGAACGGAACTAACTGGAATTGAATGAAACGAAATTGAACGGAATTGAATGGAATTGAATGGAATGCAATTGAACGAAACTGACGGGAATTGAATGAAAAGCAATTGAACGGAATTGAATGGAATGGAATGAAAAGCAATTGAACGGAATTAATTTGAGTGTAATTGAATGGAATGCAATTGAACGGAATTGATGTGAATGGAATTGAATAGGATTGAATGAAATGAAATTGAATGGAATGCAATTGAACGGAACTGACTGGAATTGAATGGACAGCAATTGAACGGAATTGATTTGAATGGAATTGAATGTGATTGAATGAAATGATATTGAACGGAATTGAATGGAATTGAATGGAATGCAATTGAACGAAACTGACGAGAATTGAATAAAAAGCAATTGAGCGGAATTGAATGAAATTGAATGGGATATAATTGAACGGAATTAATTTGAGTGTAATTTAATGGAATGCAATTGATTTGAATGTAATTGAATGGAATGCATTTGGACGGAATTGATTTGAATGGAATTGAATGGAATTGATTGGAAAGCAATTTAACGAAATTGAATGAAATGTCATTGATCGGAATTGAATGAAATGCCTTTGAACGAAATTGAATTGAGTGGAATTGAATGGAATGCCATTGAACGGAATTGATTTGAATGGAAATGAATGGAATGCAATTGAACGGAATTGACTGGAATTGAATGGAAAGCAATTGTACGGAATTGAATGTAATTGAATGGAATGTAATTGAACGGAAATGAATTGAATGGAATGCAATTAACTAAAAAAGCTAATAAAACCTGCGCAGGCGCAACTAAAAAGAGTGACAAACTAGGATTAATAATTGCATGTGGGCAAAATCGCGGATGCAGCTAGTAATATAATAATTACTTCGTAATACGATAGGAATCCTCTGGCTCTAGTGGCTTCGCCAGCCTCGCCTCCGCCGTAAGTCGGAGCGTTCAGCCCCCTGTGACTTCTTTCCGCCAAGGAGAACGATTGTCCGTACAAGGGAGCGCCCATCACGAGCTTCTTCGCAGGAGCACCCTTCTCCATCCAGTAGTGGATCGAGAAGTTCTGAAATATAAAAACGAATTCAAGGCATCCCCTTCGATCTAACCAATATATCTTGTACAGAGAGACGACCAGAGCCGTGGAACGCGTACCGCGTTAAAGGTCGGCTCCCAGTCGTTGGGCAATTGGTAGAGAGGCGCTACGTGACCGGTCTTTTTGTCCCATTGACCGTGATAGTCGTAGGTCATCACGGAGATCCAGTCCAAGTATTTGGCCAAGGTGGGCACGTCGTAGCCTTCGTCGATAACGCGTTTGCTTGGCGAAACTGCCGCGGACAACAGCAATCCTTTTGGTTGGAAAGCCTCGCTCAGCTCCTTCACCAAGCTCGCGAAAGCTTCTTTGTCCGAAGCCGGACCCTTGTTGCAGTCCACCTTGAAAATAGTTGATTGAATAGTTCAGTTTTACGGATTTCCTGTACGTACGTATGTAAGTGCATACTATGCACAGTAAGGGTAGCGACGTTATACATATCTCTTATCTGTATAGCGTATATGTATAAAGAATGTCGGCTAGCAAAAGTGTAAACATACTTAGCTAGTTTTACATAAAATGTGATACCTAATACAATCTATTCATCAATTGAATGACAAAGCTTAGACAATACTAATTATATAGTGAATATGATAAACATAATAGCACAGTTTATTTTCATTAATACTAACAATATATAGAATATTTTACAAAAATAAGGATTTGTAGCAATGTTTACAGTTTTGCACTTTAATTGTACTTGTCGAAATAAAGATTTAAATTAATATTTTGTCCATTTTTCTTTACTTTTTTGTACTGCCTCTAGCCTGCGTGGCATACTAGTTGTGGCGTTTGTAGAATTTGAATATCGCGCGTAAAACGCACAAGCGTCTCGCGACAACAACGTTCAAGCGTTGCTGTAACGACGTGCGGAAACCACCGCGTCGCGGAGCGCGAGAGTCGGCAAAACAATTGAACTACGACGAGACAAACGCGAATAGAGGTTTTTGTTTTAATAAAGGAGTCTTTCGTGAACCATCATCGGCACACGACTTTTTCTCTGATCCCTCACCATTTCCTCTTTCTTCTCCGTTTTACCTAAATTTCGGTATTCGGAACATTCTGGCGACCGTGACAGGACTGTGGCGAGTGGAATACGTGTGATAACAAATTAAAAAGATAGAATCCGCGAAAAAGACACGTGCGGTGCACCGTTCGTTGCTTACGAGGTGTTTGAACAATTTTCACGAAAAGTGCGAAAACCCGACGGCAACACCCGCGGAGCGTCTCGTCGCGTTACAGTTACTCGAATCGCGTATGGCGGAACTCGAAAGCGCGCATAGCAAGGTAACGAGTTACCTGTTCACGGCGGGAGCATCTGAAGAAGAAGTGGAAGCTGATTTTGAAGTGCATGAACAGTATAAAGTAAATTTCTTGATGGCGAAACTGAAAATAAATGGTGCGGAGCCCTGCGCTAACGAACAAATCGGAGTTCCGAATCAGTTTGTGCCCCGTCAAGAAAAACCATTCAAGCGACCCACACTAGAGATACCGAAATTCAGTGGCAGCGTGAGTCAATGGTTTCAGTTTTGGTCGCACTTCCGAAAGATTCACGAAGATAGAAATATCCCCAACGAAGATAAGCTGCAATACCTGAAGCAAACAATGGAAAAGGGTTCGAAGGCGGAAAACGTGGTTGGGAGTTTCCCGACGTCGCGTCGGCGGAGAATTACGAAAAAGCCTTCACGAGCCTCAAAAATCGATTCGGTCGAGACGATTTATTGGTGGAATACTACACCAGGGAATTACTTTCATTGGTATTGCAGAACGCCAGCAATAAAGAAAAGAAAGTCAGTGTCTCGAGCATCTACGACAAAATATCTGCACATATTCGCGCGCTGGAGTCTCTCGGCGTCACTACAAACAATTGTGCAACGATGCTGTATCCGCTGGTCGAGTCATCGCTTCCCGAGGAAATCCTGCGAACGTGGCAGCGTTCCATGACGAGCGGGGAACCGACAGGAGAGGGCGCGGCGACGACGGACCGACTATCGAAATTGCTCGAATTTTTGGAAGCGGAGGTCGAGAACGAAGAGAGGATCGACATGGCAGTCAAGGGCTTCACACCTCGGGAGGAGAGTGAGAAACGAGAGAAGTCCAGAGGAGCCAAGCCGAAAGCTGAGTCTTCCCAGAAAGTACCAACCGCCAATGTTCTATTTTCGAGTGAAGAAAAGCGTAAGAAATGCATATTTTGTAAAGAGAATCACGATAACGCGGCGTGCGAAAAGGCGAAAAAAATGTCGAGTGACGTTCGGAAAAATTTACTGAAAGAGAGCGGCGCTTGTTTTAAATGTTTGAGACGCGGACATCGATCGAAAGATTGTAGAGTCAAAATTACGTGTAATTGGTGCGGTGCGCGACATTCGATACTCCTTTGTCCGGTTCTTTGCAATGAGAATAAGGGAGGGGCATCCGATAAAAGACAGTTGACGGCCGTAGAAGATAAAATCGAAGAACACAACCTCGCGAGTATTAGTAACCTCCCCGACGTGTATCTATTAACGTTGCGCGTTATATTGTACTCCGATTCGCAGAAAACGACTGTGCGAGCGGTGATAGATCCGGGTTGACAGAGATCTTATATTCGAACGGAGGTCGCGAAATATTTGGAGTACGAATCGAAGGGAGATATAGAGGTTGTACATAATTTATTCGGCGGTCTGAATACACAAGGTCAGACACATAACGTTTATACGGTGTGGGCGAAGAGTCTTGATGGTAAATATGCATGCAATTTTGAAGCATTGGATAAGCCGACGATTTGTAGGAATATTCCGAGCATAAAGAAGGCGAACTGGCTGAATGAAGTGCGAAACCACGATATTACTCTCAGCGACGTAGATTCGAAATCCGGAAGATCAACCGACTCAATCGATTAGCAGGAAAACTGATGACAGGGAATAAACATGAATCATCTAATGGTCTCACAATTTTAGAAACCAGATTGGGATGGACCGTTATGGGAAAAACGACGACGAGCGAGAAAAAGGACACCGCGTTAACGATTCTATCGATGCTCGCGACCGACGGAAAGGTCTCCGATCTATGGCATTTAGACGCTTTGGGTATCACGGACCCGGTAGAACAATATGATCGGCAGATAAAAGAGCAAACAGTTAAAGACAATTTTATGAAGACAGTTTCTCTGAACAAAAATAATCGTTATTCAGTCAGTTTGCCATGGATTGAGTATCACGCTCCGATATCACAGAATTTTAATCTTGCCAAAAAGAGATTAGATGGCACGGTAAAAAAGCTAAATAGTGATAATCTTTACAAAGAGTACGACGCGGTATTTAAGGAATGGCAGGAGGAAGGGATTATAGAACTTGTACCACCGTACGAATGCGACTCCTTCGCTCATTATTTGCCTCACCGTCACGTGGTAAAGAGAGAGAGCACGACAAAAATCAGGCCGGTTTTTGATGCTTCCGCGCGGGAAAAGGGTTTTCCTTCTCTGAACCAGTGTTTAGAAAAGGGAGCAAACCTGATCGAATTAATACCGACATCGTTGTTGAGATTCCGTGAACACGAAATCGCCGTGATAGCAGACATTCGTAAAGCATTTCTGCAAATTGAAATAAGCCCAAGGGATCGCGACTTTGTACGTTTCTTGTGGTATGTAAACGGCGAACTTCGAATCTTCCGATACAAACGCGTAGTTTTCGGCCTTACATACAGTCCGTTCTTATTAGGGGCAGTCTTGGAGTTTCATTTTGCAACCGTATTACGAGCGGTCAACGAAGAGAAGCAGAACCACTGGTCAAAAGAAACGGTGGACAATCTGGCAAAATCATTTTATGTGGATAATTGCACGACGAGTGTAAAATCATTGAAAGAATTAGAGTCCTCCATTTCGGAAAGTAAACAAATTATGACTGCGGGAGGTTTTTGTTGGAAAACCTATTCAAAGTGCGCACGCGCATGTGGAACATTCCAGCATGTTCCCTCAGTTGGGGCCTTCACGGTCGGAGCACGCCCCTACTCACTCGTTTACGATGTGTCCACGTGATACGTCGTTGGAGCTTACGCGCCGCTAATTAAATGTAGTGAATAACATATTCAAATATATATATATATATATATATATATACGATTATCTAACGTATCTCACACTGGTTATTGCTCTTGCCCTTAAATATAACTCAACAGGTTATGGGCCCAGGAATTGAGAATATAAAGTGAAAAGTTAAGCATAACCAAAAAGTGAGGTTAGGTGTGACCATATCCACGTGTCTGAAAAGAACAAATCGGAACAATTGGACATCATAATGAGTTGCTCAAACGTACAAAAAATTGAAAAGTTTTGCAACAATAATTACGAATCGTGGAAAATTTAAATAAAAAGTATTTTGCGGCTGAATGAATTATGGAGTTACGTAAATGGTACAATAATAAAGACGGAAGAAAATGAAGCCGGGTGGATCGTGAAGGACGAGAAAGCTCTCGATTTGATCATTCTGAGTCTGCACAAATCACAATTTAATCGTGTGAAGCGGGCTGAGACATCACTGGAAGCATGGGAGGCGCTGAAGAATGTGCATGAGTCAAAATGGCCCATGAAACAGTGTATCCTTTTCAAACAACTGTACAGTATGAGAAAGGAGAGTAACCAAAGCATGGCTCAGTACATTGACGATTTTGTCGATAAATTGGAACAACTCACCGAAGCAGGTATAAAATTGCCAGATACTGTCATACCAATAATGTTGTTATCCTCTCTACCTAGTCAATATGAAACCTTCTGTGTCGCCATCGAATCAAGCGAACCGATGCCTACGCTAGACGAATTAAAGGTAAAACTGCTCGAAGAAGAAATTAGGAGAGCAGATAGCGAGGTTATAAAGGAGTGCGACAATGAAACAGCATTGTTGACAGATAAAGGAACTGCGAAGAACCACAAGCTACAGAGAGAACCCTTTCAAAAATTAAAATATGAAAATCAATATAGAAAATCCAATGAAAAGTGTTATACATGTGGAAAGATCGGTCACATAAGCAAAAATTGTAGAAGCAGAAAGAAATTTACTCCATCAAGAAGCAACAAAGAAGAGGCGATGACTGCTTTTGATTTAAATACCAGTCCGATCACTGCAGATGAATGGTGCCTGGATAGCGGGGCAACAGTACACATGTGTAAAAATAAGAAAGTTTATCAACATGAACGAGAAACAAAAGGATAAGGTTTACACAGCAACGAAAAGTATCACAAGCTCCTTAGGAACAGGAGAAGTTAAGCTAAACATAAATTCAGGTAACAATCAATCAACAATTAAATTAACGAATGTCATGTGGGTCCCAGAGTTCCGGAATAATCTATTATCCGTGTCAAGCATTACTGATAATGAATTCACAGTATCCTTTAATGAACGTTCAGCAATTGTAAGACGCAAAGATGGTACAATTGCGTTGACTGCACACAAACAAAATGGGTTGTATATAGTAAAACCTACAGAGGTACAACAAGCAATGCTGTCACAAGGAGACGATGACAGATTTAATAGATGGCACCAGAGGTTAGGTCATCTAAATATGAATGACGTCAGAAAATTAATTGACAACGATATGGTGCATGGAATGAGCATGAGCAAACGAGAGATGAACAACGTAAACAAATGTAAGGTATGTGACCTGAGTAAAATTACCCAGTTGCCATTTCAGGATTCAAATAATATTGAAAAAGACGTGTTGGATCTAGTCCACACAGACATCTGTGGGCCTATGAGCACACCATCTCTAGGGGGAGCCAGATATTTCGCAACCTTTATTGACGACTGCTCTAGATACACAGAAATAGTTACTCTGAAAGAAAAGTCAGAAATTTTTTCGGCATTTAAAGCTTATAAATGCCGGGTCGAGAAGCAAACAGGAAAGCTCATTAAGAAATTACGGAGTGATAACGCTAAAGAGTATCTCTCGAAACAATTTACAGAATACCTCAAAGAAGAAGGAATAACAAGGCAGTTGTCAACCGTTTATACTCCACAGCAGAATGGAGTGGCTGAGCGTGCTAACAGGACAATAGTCGAAATGGCACGCACTATGTTAACGGAATCCAAATTACCACTAACATTATGGGCAGAGGCCGTAAATACTGCAGCTTATCTAAGGAACAAGTGCCCAACGAGGAAACTAGATACTACCCCATACCAAAAATGGACAGGTAAAAAGCCATATGTTGGATTTTTAAGAGTTTTCGGTAGCAAAGTAATCGCTTTGGAAAAGAAACCTAGGGCAAGTAAATGTTTGCCGAGAGGTAAAGAATACGTCTTGGTTGGATACGATCAAGAGTCAAAGGCGTATAGGCTGTGGGAACGTGGAACTAACCAAGTCGTGAAACGAAGAGACGTACATTTTCGCGAGGAGGTTAGAAATCACGAAAATTTGGAAACTGATCTACCATTAGATCTCCAAAATGAAAACTCGACGGAGATTAAAGAGACACAAGAAGAAAGCATGCAAGAGGACATGATAGAAAGCGATACAGAAAAAGACGACGATGCTCAAGATGACACAGATAATACAGAAGAAGAAACACCAATCTACAAAAGGGTAAGGGGTCGTCCGAAATTGTTGCGCACCGGAGCCCCGGGTAGACCAAAGAAAATATACCAGCGTGCAGCTTACGCAAGCGAAGAGCAATACAAAGAACCAAAAACGCTCACAGAAGCAATCAAAAGTAAGGAAAGGCCATTATGACTGAGTGCTATGAAGACTGAATATGACGCACTCATGAGAAACAAAACGTGGGATTTGATCGATAAGCCAGCAAACACTAAAGTACTCACAAACAGATGGGTATTTAAAGTAAAAAGAAATCAAGATGGAACTCTAAATAAATTAAAGGCAAGAATGGTAGCCCGAGGAAACGAACAGAGAAAAGGAATCGATTTCGACGAGGTGTTTGCACCAGTAGCCAGGTATGAGATAATACGAACCTTGTTTGCAGGAGCGGTGGAGAACAAAATGCACGTTCACCATATGGACGTCGTCGCCGCATATGTACAAGGAGAACTAATAGATACCCTGTACATGCAACAACCAGAAATGTTCGTACAAGCAGGTGGAGAGAATAAGGTATGCAAGCTCAAAAAACCACTGTATGGTCTCAAACAAGCGGGACGAGAATGGTACCAAACATTGGACAAGTACCTGAAAAGAATGGGCTTAACAAATTCTCAAATTAATCCGTGCGTTTATCTAGACAATACTAGAAGCACAGACTTAATAATAATTGTGTACGACTTAATAACTATTATTAGCATGTAGCGATTTGCAAGAACTAATAATAGTAAAGGAATTACTGAAAAGAAGATTTGAGATAAATGATTTAGGCAAAGCAACGAACATCCTAGGCATATCTATCCAAAGGAAAGGCGACACTGGACAAATCAAGATGTCGCAACGCAAGTATATAGAGGAAACATTAAAGAAATTCGGCATGGAGGACTGCAAACCCGCAAGCACGCCGTTAGTACCTCACGAGACATTTAACCAAGAGGACACGGATACGAAAGACGTAACGAAAGTACCGTATAGAGAACTCGTAGGAGCCATGATATATTTATCAAATGCCACTCGACCAGACATAGCATTCGCTGCAAACGTCCTCAGTCAATTTAACGAAAACCCTTCCAACTATCATTGGAAAGCTGCGAAACATGTCTTACGATATTTGAAATACACTATTGATTACGGTATAAATTATACAGTTACAGGTAAACAATTGGAGTTATATGTTGACGCTGATTGGGCAGGAGACGAGAACGGAAGGAGATCTCGCTCAGCATACGTGAGCTTGCTGGCGGGAGGTCCCATCAGCTGGGAAACTAAGAAACAAAAATCTGTCGCCCTCTCAACCATGGAAGCGGAATATGTGGCGCTTTCAGAAGCAACGTAGGAAGCAATATACTTGAAAAGACTGTTAACGCATATGAACTTTAAGAGTTTTGTGCACGGTAAAACTAATATATATTGTGATAACCAAAGTGCAATTCAAATAAGCAAAAATAATATGTGCCATCGTAGGAGTAAGCATATAGATATACGCTATCACTATTCGCGAGAAATGCAAGAACGCAGTGAAATAGATGTAAAGTATGCAAGTACGAATGAAATGAAAGCAGATATATTAACAAAATCGTTACCAAAGAATAAGTTAAAAACATGCGTCGATTTGTTAAATTTAAAGGATTAGGTTAAGTAGACATTGTAAGGTATTCATGTAATCCGCAAAATTACAGGAGCACTTTGAAAGGGGGAGTGTTGGAAAACCTATTCAAAGTGCGCACGCGCATGTGGAACATTCCAGCATGTTCCACCAGTTGGGGCCTTCACGGTCGGAGCTCGCCCCTACTCACTCGTTTACGATGTGTCCACGTGATACGTCGTTGGAGCTTACGCGCCGCTAATTAAATGTAGTGAATAACATATTCAAATATATATATATATATATATATATATATATATATATATATATATATATATATATATATATACGATTATCTAACGTATCTCACACTGGTTATTGCTCTTGCCCTTAAATATAACTCAACAGTTTGGGTGGGAGTTTACTCGCGACGGCAACGAGAAAGAAACGTCAGTTCTTGGAATTTCGTTTAATAAGGCCCGCGATACAATCTCAATCAACCCCGCGGTTCTAGACCTTAATGAAGAGAACTATGAGTTTATTACAATGAGATTAATTCTTTCGATGACCCATAAGGTATTTGACCCAATCGGATTTACCTCTCCGGTGACTTTATTGCCAAAATTATTATTGAAAGGACTGCATAAACTGAAACTGCATTGGGACGCACCCGTGGATGAGATAACACAGAAGCAGTTTGAGCAATGGTACAATCAGTTACATTATTTAAAACATATTGAAATTCCCAGGAAATTCGGGTCAGGAAATTTAACGATACATACTTTTTGCGATGCAAGCAAACTAGCCTACGCCACGGTTACGTTTCTACGCATAGACAGAGGGAACGGGGTCGAATTGAGATTCATGGCATCAAAATCGCGAATCGCGTCGGATAAAACAACGATACCTCGGCTGGAACTTTTAGCAGCATCGATAGGAAGCCGGCAAACGCACGCGATTGTAAAGGCATTAAAGTACGAACATGTTCCTGTTTTCTATTGGTCAGATTCGACCACAGTCCTAGCCTGGCTGAACCGAGATATGCAATGGGGCATTTTCGTATGGAATCGTGTACGCGAAATTAGACAGCTAACCTTGTCCGGGACGTGGAGGTACGTACCGGGAGAGCTGAATCCAGCTGATCTTCCGTCCCGTGGCTGTCAAGCGAAACAGCTGTTCGATTCGCGCTGGTGGGAGGGACCTGATTGGCTTCGCGGGGCTCACGATCACTGGCCGAGTCTCGCTGACAATGTCGATGAAGATGAGGTAAATGGTGAGTTGAACTCGAAGGCTCCAGGGATGGGGACACCGGGCGGGTCCCTCTGCCCGGGGTCTGGTATTAGGTAGGGCACGGGGGGGAGCTTCACTCCCCTCCAGGGCGGTTTGTTAGCTAAGGGGGTGGCCAGTTGAGTTCTCGGAGATCCTGGCCCCTCCTTACATTAGTTTAGGCGGGTGTGGGGTTTTAATGAGTAGCCTTGGGGGGGGGGAGGGATTTCCCCTCCCCTAGGAAGGTCTTACATCCACGGAATGCGTATAGCATTTCCCCACAATTAAAAAAAAGGTTAGGTTAGAAAAAGGTTATTAGCAATAATAAATAATAAACATTTTTTGTCTGTGGGGAAATGCTGTACGCATTCCTCGGACTCCTGGACGAGGCCGAAGATGTGAGACCTTCCACGGGGGGGGGGGAGGTAGCCGGGCTAAGAAAGCACCGATGATCCCTCCCCGAAATAAATAATAACCTAACCTAACCTAATAGTAGTAGTAGTCAATGCTTTGCCGGGGAAGGATGGTTCGGCCATTCCTCGCTTCCTTAAGGCACACCGGATCATTATCACCAGTATCACACTTGGCTCTGCCGGCCCTTTATTGGGTTGCATTTATCCATTCGTTTTTCGGCCGTTCCTCTGTTTTATTAGGCCCGGGTCACTTTTAGAGTCTTCGGCCTACTAGATGGGATGGTCATCATTGATGAGCGGGCCATTCTACCTATTTGTTTGAGTGTTTGAGCTGTTTTACGGCTCGGTGTGAACGTTGGACCCGCTCACCTTCAGACCTGCAGGGTGTCTCGCCTGTCTTTTTTTTTTGACTCCCCCCCACTTCACCATATTTCCATGTTGAGTATGTCAAGTATTGAGTCCCGTCCCTAGTCTGTTTCGGGCTAGTCTGGAAAACTTACCCACTCCTACTGGAGTCTCTTGGGCTAGTTCCTCGCCTAGTCTGTGAGTCTACTTGAGTGATTCAAATGTAAGGGTACCACGATGCATGGCATGTATAAGCGTGGGAGGAAGTTACTTGCAACTTCGGCTCCGATCCGACTTCATCGAAATCTTGATTTTTTTAGTCAAGATATCAATTCCATGCGGTCTTCGCCTGTCGAGCCTATTTCGCGTTGGGGTTAAGGGGGAAGGGTTCGTCAACTTTGCCGAAATCTATCTCCTGAGAGATTAGATATCAGTTTCATCGAGATCTTCCCCCTGGGTGGGCTTGGCATACTCTAGGAAATATGGCTGATTGTTTGGATGTGTCCAAACATCCCCGGTGTTCAGCGAGTAGCTTCGTCCACCAGACTTTCCCCTTATAAGGTTTTGCTTCCGTTCCTGTGATTGTTGCTGTATAAGCGTACCGTTTATAATCCGAGGTCGCGCGCTCTAACCACTGAGCCCACTGCTCGCCTCATTCTGTTGATCGCTGACCAGCCCCCTTTTCTCTGCCCCCTTAACAGAGGAGACAGAGCGGCGGACACCCTTGTGGGATGGGGTGGTCAACTTGGGCTTCCAATAATTCGCTGATTCCCTGAATAAAGGGGAAATCATTGACAATATTGGTCGTCCCATGACTCCTACAGTAGGGACCGAACTCGTAGCGAGGGAAAAACCATCCTGGAAATTTTTGCCGCACCGGGGATTCGAACTCCGGTCCTTCCTACTACGAGTCAGACGCTCTACCATCTGAGCCACTGACCCGCCTTAACCTAACCTAACCTAATCCAATTTTCACTATTATATTCCTAATCAGCACATCAAAATACGTAAAAATCTAGAGTATAATTTAGAAACACTGGGTGTGTATTAAGCACTGAGTGGGTGGGTGTGTGTGGTGTTAGGCCGGCTCCTTCCGCCCCCCTGGTTTTTCCCTCATCTCTACAGCGTCAAAAAGTAAACAAACGCCGCACTGGGACAGGCTTACGTTGCCGTGGAGCGTGTAGAAGTACGAAAAATTCAATACAGGCAAAATTTGAAATATC